>MU221292.1:69439-103420 GCA_018584345.1 Thuja plicata
GAGAGAGAGAGAGAGAGAGAGAGAGAGAGAGAGAGAGAGAGAGAGAGAGAGAGGTTCATTAATGGAGCCCCTAAGGTCATTAATGAGATGTAAGAGCCATTAATGCCTTGGGCATTAATGAGGGATGGGCAAGAAGGAATATCCTTTAATGGGTCATTAATGAAATTCATTTAAGAGGCATGGGGGAGTGTAAGACTCAACTTGGCAAGTTGGTCCTTTAGGAAAGTCATGCTTGAGAAAGTTGACTTTCTCAAGTGGGTTGAGTTGTTAATCTTCCTTCATGGAATGTGACAACATTAGGAGGTGGGTTAGGGTAGAATTTAGAGTTAGGATTAGATTAGAAAGGGTGGAATAGGTTGAGTTGGGTTAGAACCCAGGGTACAAGTGGTTGAGATAGGTTAGGTTGGGGTTTAAGAGAATATAAATGAAATGAATTAAACTTATTTAATTCATTTAAAATATAGGAATTAATTATTTAAGCATTTTATTGCTTTTTAATAATTAAGGGGACTATAACCATTTTAATTAAATTAAATAGGCTAGGGGAATGGGTTATTTTGCAAGTGGTCAATTGATTTAGGGATTTATTTAATTCCTTTATAATTAAATACTATAGCCATGTTTGAATTTGATTTGATTTAATAGGTTTGAATTGATTTAAATTGTATGGCTATAATAGTTAATATAATTCAGTGATAAAAATCACCTAGGACATTAAATTTGATTTAAAAAGAATTATGCCAAGTAGTAATAGGGTCGTTTGGACATAATTGGGGGTATGATCACACTTAGGTAAAATAGGGTCCATAGTCAAAACATACCAAATTCAGGTGGTTACACTTGTCTCTGTCATTTGGTCTTTGCAGTCCTTTTTGAGATGACCAACTTTATGATAGTGTAAGCATGCCATTCCAGGGTTTGACCAACCTCTAGACCTTTTGTTCCATGCCCTCATGCATTTTTCAACAATGTGACCATATCTACCACATGTTGTACAGTTTATCCAAGTATTGTAGTCCCATACATATTTATTACCAATTCTCTTTGGTTGATAGGGAGTTTATTCACCTTTTGGCTTCCATGCTTGCCTTTTCTTTTTCGAGCATTCAATACTTGTGTGCCCATTCATCTTGCATGTAGGACAGTATTTGTCCATGTAGGTTTCCTTCTTTGGTTGATCTATCTTAGATTTAATTTCATATTCTTTATGTCCTTTCTTGTTACATTTATAACAGAATCCTATGAATGAAGATGTAGATTTAGGAATACCTTTCATTTTGCCTTAGCATACATTTGATGTGTGGCCTTTCTTTCCACAGTGTTGGCATGTCAACTTTCTTGGTCTTGGATTTTCATAGACATTCTTTGGATTGGCTTGATTTGATGATTCTCCATTTTCGGTAAAGCCTAAACTGTTGTTGTTGTTGACTCTTCATTGTCCTTCAAGAAAATCATCCATTCTTTTGTTTCTCTCTTCAGCCTTTCTGATAACTTCATTATGTTGTTGTTGAATTCTAACCTTGTGCTTTAGTTTTTCATTCTCTTCTCTTAGTTCACCGATAGCCTACACTCTTTCAATGACTTCTATATTCATTTTGTTTGCTTCTTGACTCATTAGAATAATTTGATTTGTGATCTCATGGTGATGCTCAGCATGTCTTTTAATTTTGAACTCCTTTTCATGTAGCTTCTTTGTAATCTTCCTTCTATCATCAATGGCAAGTGTTCTTTTTGTTTCATCTTGTCTAGCAGAACTCATCACATCAATCATTCTTACCATATGGCTTTCTTGACCGATTTGTAGCATCTTTATTTTCTCTGTCAGATGTTGATTGATCTCCTTTAGATTTGTGATGTTCTCTTCTGATGTATCTAATGCATTACTTGCATTTGATCCTGAAGATTCAAAGATATCTGGAATCTCTTCTTCTTGATAATCTTTTTCATTACTCCAGGTTGCCATACCTTTCGTCTCATCCAGCAGCTCTGTCATCTTGATTCTCACTTCTTTATACTGTTCATAGAACATATGTATCTCGAGATTTTTATTCTCAATATTCTTATCAAGTTTGTACTTATCCATTGTATGATCTTTGCTCTTAAGCCTTTAAGATTTTCCAAGAATATATGTAGCTCTGATACCAATTGTTGGGATTAATGGGAAGTAGTACTGAGAGGGGAGGGGTGAATCAATACCTCTAAATTTTTTAAGTCTTTTCACCATTCATCATTAGCAATCATTCTTTACTGTATTATCGACCATTATTGTTGTTCTTTCTTATGCATATAACATGAATTCACAATCTTTAATTGTTTTCAAGATTCATAGAAACATTCATGAAAGTAATAAACACATAACACAAGATATGATATCGTAGAAAACTCCTGTTAGGAAGTAAAAACTGTGGTGGGGATGGCACCCACAAAACTTCACTATCTGCAGAATGGAAGGGGGTCAATAAAGGCTTACAATTGATCACTTCTGATGATATACCCTGTTAGGAGTATTAAAGTGGAGACCTATTAGTATCTACTCTGTTAAGAGCTTTAGCAATACTAATTTAAGTGTGCACTCGGTTAAGAGATTTACAATAGGACTGTTAGGTCCACCTTTCTTGAAAGGATTTCTTAAGTGTACTACACTTGTTAGAATGAGTACAAATGTTTGACCTGACTGTATGCAATCTACAATTTCTGATTATAGATCCATTAAAGCTCTCATAATAATAATATCACCTTAAGTGACTAATTAATACCTTTCTCTGCTCGTCGGTAGCCTATGTTCTTGTTCTTGAAATTGATTTGATCTGTTCCTATCCTTAAGCATGAAATCTCTTGTCTGGTCTTTAGATGCTCTCCATGGCTACAATCTTCATCAAACAACATGTTCACAATAGATTGAGCATATATTTATACAAGTATTTGACCTATCTTAGAATCATGCATTACAATGTTAACTCCTAGATCCAAGGTTTACAACTTGACCTTGTTCTTTAGTTTGCATGTTTTAAATCAGTAAAACTAATTAAAACAATAATAAATACATTCCTTCCTCCACATGTAATGGTTTTAAAAACAAATCAAGAAGCTATATATACAACTTCAGTGATTTATCTGACGTGGAAAGTCAGATCCACTTTTTGCAGGATGTAAGTTACTGTTAGTTCTTGGTCGTCGGGTTGAACTAAAAGTCTGTCGGTGTTCCTTTGTTGAACTGATCGTCAGGTTCCCTTCATCTGTCGAGTTCCTCTCTTTGTTGTTACGTCAGGTTGCACTGTTGTTACTCATCGGGTTTCTTTAACCTTTTTTTCATTGGGTAACACTAAATAGTGTTTGTCAGGATGCTTTGAACTTGGTAGCATCGGGTAACCTTTGTGCCAGGTAGTGTTGTGCCCTGTCTGTCGGTGTATTGTAAACCAATGGTGTAGATCATGTTTTTCCTTGTGTATACTAATGGAAAAATATAATTCCTTCAACCTTGTCTTCTCATCCATCACATATATGCAAAGCATGTACTTAAGAACTTGATTTACCCACTGTGTCTAACCATCGGTCTTAGGGTGATAAGCTAAACTAAAATTGAGCTACACACCCAATGCATGTTGGAGAGATGTCCACAGTACAGAAGTAAACACCAGATCCCTATCTAAAATGTTCTTGCAAGGTATATCGAACTACATCGTCCAAGAACACACGTGCTACCAAAGCAGCAATATACGAATCTCTCATGGGTGAAAAGTGAGCCACCTTGGACAACTTGTCCACTATAACCAACATAGCATCATGACAATGCAATGACATAGGAAGCCTAGTGACAAAATTAATAATCATAGTGTCCCACTTCCATTTAGGAATGGAGTGTGGCTAAAAAATACCTGTCGAATTTTGATGCTCTACCTTCACCCTCTGAAACTCAAGTCATCTAGCTACAAAATTAAAAACATCACGCCTCATCCCTACCCAAAATTACAATTTTCTAAGGTCAGAATGCATCTTCTTGATGCTAAGATGTGCACAATATAGCGCACGATATGCTTCTGATAAAACCAAAAAATGAATATCACCTGACACCGACACATAAATACGCTCATGGTGTCGTATAAGTCAATTTGACTCCAACGAGTAACCTAAAAAGCACACCACAAGGGTACGTCCAAACTCAATCTCCACTCTAACCTCCTAATACCATGTATCACTAGGAAAAATCTCAAGGATACAACTATGTAAATCTACTCCTACTGACAAAACAAAGATCTCATGCCTTCTACTCAGTGCATCTACAACAACATTCTCCTTCCCTGATGCAGTCAAGGATGGAGAAACCTCAAAAGATCAGTCTGATCCTTGTAGCCAACACAATACAATATAAAATAACAAGAACAATAAGCCAATGATGATAAAATAAGAGATCAACCTTCAATTATGATCAGTGAATCAATTACAATATATCTACAACATGTTGTCTCACATGTCAGACATACATGCCTGATTAGAGCATAAATCTCTTACAAACCCTACCCAAGCTACACTAGATAATCTTATGAAAACTCTCTTGTCCATAGGAACAATTCCATAAGCTTAAATAGAAATTACAATCATCGGTCGGCCTAGTAAAGATCACATTTTCTAAGAATAATAAAACATGTTACAACAATTAGGTGAGGACCCAAAATAATTGGATCAACCTTCAATCCAAATAATAAGAGATGTGATCAAATAAATAAGTTGGCCTCAAACATAACACTGAGTTCGCATGACCTCGCTCGGAAAAACCAACCGGAAGATCAGGAAAAACATCAAAAACCCAACCACTGGTCGGTAACATGAAGAACAATACAGTCCCGCAAAGAACTACAAGAACTCACATGTGATGAAACCAAATGAGGTGCGATCATAGAAAATGATCCAACATGAAGCCACGATAGTAAAGAAAAAGAAAAAGTATAGATTTATCACCAACAAAAACACCAGACTGAAAGAAAACATGATGCAAAGACTTGGAAAGTTCCAGCCCTTGGACAACAAGACTCTACACTTTTGTATGACAACCCCCAAGGTTTCACAATGTACCCAAGGGATTCCACTTACTCACATGGGCTTAATTGAATTCAAAGGATTCAAGACTAAAAATAAGTCTACTAAAGGCCTTAACACCACTAGATCAACTTTTCTAGACAGGTTCTAAATTCCCTTTACTCCCTTTGATCATATTTCTCCAAACAAGCCAAACACCCAAGCAACCCTCCCTAGTAGCCCTATTTTCCTAATTTTTGGACTTTTGGACTAGACTTTCCAAAACACTTGAAAATTAAATTGTAGATTAAGATACCCATTTATACATTACACAACATATGTGAAAACAAGATATGACTCTTTTGGACCAACTATGCATAAAATTGTTGACTCCAGTATCTCCACTAGGCTTACTTGGGCCACTTTACAAAGAAACTACCAACATTACTTATCCCTAGACATTATAACTTTCATAAGTTCCTATTTATGTATTAAATTAGAGGAATATGGTATTGGTTTGCACCCACAACTTTCCCAAATAGTCAAACTACAAATCCCTCACCAAATGGCTCCAAAAACTAGGGCCTTCTAGAAAATGACCCAAAACTCACTTCCAAAACAACTCCTTCTGGATTGACCATAATTTTGACATTAAGTTTTTTTCCTCAAACAAAAACATGCCCTCCTTAAGCCAGAACTTTTGCTGCTACACTTATGGCATCAAATTCCATGCATTTTCATCCACCCAAGCACTCCAACTTGCCCAACTCGATGATCATATGTGTTCCCTATCATATTCCTACATTATTATGCATAATTACATATGATACATGTCATAAATCCATCCCCAAGTCATAGTTAGAACAGAAAGTGGATGGTTACACCATTTTGCTTAAGAAAACAAAGTGAAAATGGCTATCTACAACATTTTAAATATATGAAAGAAAAATTCAAAATAAAATCCTTCTAAGATGGATATAAAAAACTTCAAATACATCCTATAATGCACAAAAATTATTAAAACATGAAATAAGTACAATAATAGACCCAAAATATGCAAGAAACTATGAATGTTATTGCATTTTCAGCCTACAGGCCATGCAATCCCTTCTCCAATTCGTTTCTTTCCTTTCTCAATCATTCATGGGCATTTATAGACAAGTTTCCAACTTCCAAAATTGATCCCAAGTCGTTGGAAGTGATTACAAAGTATTTAAGACTCTTAAATGCAACTTCCCACCAAAACACAACTAGCCGTTAATATTCAAAAATTTGAATTATTAACTTGTGTTTTTGGTATTTTATTGCTTAAAATTTATTAAATACTTTATGGATTCAATTCATAATTGATTCTAGGACCTAATTAACTCCATCTAATAAAATTAGATCCCATTTGGCACTATTGGCCACCTTACATCATTTTTTGTCCTAAGTCCTTTACCAGGACTTCTAGGACTTATTAATAATTTATTACATTCTTTATTACAAATTGCCAGTAAAAGCCTCAATACATCCCAATTCACATTTAGGGATGGTTTAGATTTATTGTAATCCATGGTGTCACTAGGTGTCTTCATGGGTGCTCTTGCACCATACACCCAACCTTGGAAAAAGTTCTTGTCCCAAGAACTAAGGGACTTGGTCTTTATGCCTCCTATATTCCTTGTAGGTGGTCCTCTCTTATTCACCTTGTGAGTCCTTTGTTCAACCTCCAATTTTGTCCTCTTACCCTTCACACCTGAAAACAAAGAGTGAGAAAAAAAAAAAAAGGAATGGAACTAACATAAAATTTGTCATCATGTTGCTGCGAACAGTGATCTTGTGTGTCTACAAACTGTCCTTGCAACTGCATCCTTGGATCAGATTGACTCTTCCTTGTGTCTTTCAATGAATGCTCTGCAATTTTCTTCATTTATTTCTCCAGAGGACACCACATTGTGCCAATAAGGACACCATATTGATGCCCTATTTTCTATTTCATAGTCAATGCCTCATGACTATCCAAAAACTCATCTTTCAAGACCAATAAAGTGGTCTTAGGTTGCTTCTCTATAGTCCCCATCTTCTCATACTTTGGAATCTGCAAATCAACATATGTTTTTGCACCAAAGACAATGATGCTACCAACTTCTTCTACTTGACTTGGAAGAGGTTTAAGAGTGAATTTTCTTCCCTCCTTGTGCACTACATACTCATTCTTCAAACCATAATGAATGGTCTTTCTTTAAGCATTCCATGGTCTCCCTAAGATGACATGGAAACATGTCATAGGAACTATATCACATAGAACCCTATCAACATAACCCCCAATTGAAAAATCTATGTATTCTTTCTCCTTAATCACAATATTCTGGTCATTACTGACCCAAGAAGCCCTATATAGTCTACCAATAGGAAATTTAGGTAAGTTTAACATATTTACCATCTCATAGGACACTAGATTGCCAAATGAACCAAAATCTATGATAACCTTGCATATTTTGCCATAAAATTTACAATTTGTTCTAAAGATAGATACCTTGGGTATATGTTGGATAGGTGACCTTCCCATCAAGAGACACTCACCTTCTTCAGGATATGCATAGTCATGGTGTGCTTCTTCTTCCTCTTGTTGTTTGTTGTCATCTTCTCCTTGGACCAATTGAACCCTCTTACATTCTTCTTGGATTCTCTTTCAGGACACTTGTAGAATGGGTGTCCTTCACCACACTTATAGCACTTTCCAGGGAATATCTTTCCTCTACCACCTCTTTGTTCTCCTTTCTGATCTGAGACTTTCTCTTTACCCTTCTCATTTTTTCCTTGGCATGGATTTACTCCTTTGCCCTTATTTTGTTGCCCTCTCGAATTGCCTTACCTCTCTTGCCTTCTTTTAAGCTTGTCCTCATCTTTCATTGCCAACTTGTAGAAATATTCAAGAGTCCTTGGTGTGGCCATGCTCATCTCATCCTAGATGTTGTACCTCATCTCTCCAAGATATCTATCCACCTTCTCTTCCACATCTTCATCATGAGAGGCTCTGATGTCAAGCTTGTGGAATTCCTCTGTATACCTTTGGACATACATGTCCTTCTACTTCAACCCTTGAATATTCTTGAAGAGTTGAACCTTTTAGCCCTTAGCTATAAAATTCTCCCTCATTTTGGTCATCATTATAGGTCATGATGTGATCTTTGGTAGACTTTTCTTCCACCTTTCTTCTTGTAGGAAATCCCAACATAGCAATGCATGACCCTTAAGTCTTGCTTTTGCAATCTTCACTTTATGCTTGTCTTCAATGTCCTTAGAGTCGAAGTGGTTCTCAATAGCATTGAACCAAATAAGGAGCACTTCCTCATCCATCTTCACACCATACACTGGGATCTCTTCTCTGACTTTGGATTCTCCTCCTTTAACTTCCTTCAGGATCTTCACTAGTCTAGCATCCTCAATATCCAACCTTTCTTCATCGGATTCTTATTCTACTTCACCTTCATCATCATGAGGGTCTTAATCCCTCTTCTCAACAAGATTGGTCAATATTTCAATGACTTCTTCCAATCTCTTGTTCCTTTCTGCTTGCTCCATGACCATCCTAGAAAGCTCCATGTTTATCATCTTTGGAGGCATGTTTGGAGCCTCTTCTTCAAACTCCTCATGCTCTTCTCTAGACATACACACCTTGTCTTCCTCACAAAGCTCTTACTTCATCTGATACCAATTGATGCAGAGGATTGGAGACTTCCATCCCTTGGACAACAAGACTCTACACCTTTGTATGACAAACCCCAACGTTTCACAATGTACCCAAGGGATTCCACTTACTCACATGGGCTTAATTGACTTCAAAGGATTCAATACTAAAACTAATTCTAGTGAAGGCCTTAACACCACTAGATCAAATTTTCTAGATAGGTTCTAAATTCCCTTTACCCCCTTTGATCAGATTTCTCCAAACAAGCCAAACACCCAAGCAACCCTCCCTGGTAGCCCTATTTTTCCTAATTTTTGGACTTTTGGACCAGACTTTCCAAAACACTCTATAATTAAATTGTAGATTCAGATACTCATTTATAAGTTACATAACATATGTGAAAATGAGATATGACTCTTTTGGACCAACTGTGCATAAAATTGTTGACTCCAGTATCTCCACTAGGCTTAATTGGCCCACTTTTCAAAGCCAATACCAACATTACTTATCCCCAGACACTATAACTTTCATAAGTTCCTATTTATGTCTCAAATCAAAGGATTATGGTATTGGTTTTCACCCACAACCTTCCCAATGGTCAAACTCTAAATCCCTCACCAAATGGCTAAAAAAACTAGGGCCTTCTAGAAAATGACCCAAAACTCACTTCCATAACTTATCCTTATGGATTCACCATAATTTTGACATGTAATTTTTATGTCTCAAACAAAAACATTCCCTCCTTAAGCCAAATCTTCTGCTGCTACACTTATGGCATCAAATTCCATGCATTTTCATGCACCCAAGCACTCCAACTTGCCCAACTCGATGATCATATGAATTCCATGTCATATTATTACATTATTATGCATAATTACATATGATACATGTTAGAAATCCATCCCCAAGTCACAGTTAGAATAGAATGGGGATGGTTACGCCATTTTGCTTAAGAAAACAATGTGAAAATGGCTATCTACAACACTTTGAATATATGAAAGAAAACTTCAAAATGAAATCTTTCTAAGATGGATCAAAAAAACTTCAAATACATCCTATAATTCACATAAATGATCAAAACATGAAAGAAGTACAATAATAGACCCAAAATATGCAAGAAACTATGAATTTTATTGCATTTTCAGCCTACAAGCCATACAACCCCTTCTCCAATTCGTTTCTTTCCTTTCCCAATCATTCATGGGATTTTATATACAATTTTATAACTTTCAAAACTGATCCCAAGTGGTTGGAAGTGATTACAAAGAGTTTAAGACTCTTAAATGCAATTTCCCACCAAAACACAACTAGCTGTTAATATTCATAAATTTGAATTATTAACTTGTGTTTTTGGCATTTTATTGCTTAAAAATTATTAAATACTTTATCGATTCAATTCCTAATTGATTCTAGGACCTAATTAACTCCATCTAATAAAATTAGATCCCATTTGGCACTATTGGCCACCCTTACATCATTTTTGGTCCTAAGTCCTTTACCAAGAATTCTAGGACTTATTAATAATTTATTACATTATTTATTACAAATTGCCATTAAAGGCCTTAATACATCCCAATTCACATTTAGGTATGGTTTACATTTATTGGAATCCATGGTGTCACTAGGTGTCTTCATGGGTGCTCCTACACCAAAACAGACTAACAACTAAAAGAAAATGTTTTTGGTTGACACAAGATTACCATGATCCCAAGATACTCCTGCATTAGACACCCGAGGTAATTGAAAAGTGAGTCCTTCAATTTTCTAGGGCCAAAGGAAAACCAAATAGGTCAACCTCAGCTTGATAAATCCATGATGAATCTTCAACTGGTATGTCCTTCCACTTGACTATATATTCCATATACTGTTTACCTCTTGTAACTCGACCAACTCTGGTATGCAAGATCTACTCTATCTGATCCATCTGCTTCTTAGGATACTACTGTCCAACATCTTATCCTCCACTTCTACTGCAACCTGATTTATGATACTCATATAAATCAACAACATTGAAAATTGGTTATATATCCATATCCTCTGGTAACTCCACTTCATAAGCATTCCCTGAATCAAAATGCCTCAATATCTTACAAGGACCAAACTTCTTCATCTTCAACTTATTATAAGTAACAATTAGAAATCTATCCTTCTACAAACACACCATAAATCATCTCCCACTTTAAATTCCTTATGTCTCCTCTTCATGTCAACTCTCCTTTTATAAACTTGGTTCATTTCCTCCAAATGTTGTCTCACTCCTTCATGTAATGAATTCATAACCTCAACAAACTCCTCTCCGTCAACACTCTTCTTAACTTCATGACTGATATCCCTTGATTCTTCTATTCCCTTAGGATTAAACCCAATAACCACTTCAAATGGTGTCTTCCCTGTGCACCTATTTTCTAAATTATTGTAAGAAAAGTCTACTTGAGGTAAAACTAAATACCAACTTCAAGGCTTATCTCCAACCAAACATCTCAAAAATTTCCCTAAACTCTTGTTCATAACTTTTGTTTGTCCACCATTTTGTGGATGAAAAGTAGAACTAAAATTTAAATCATCTTTCAAACAAAGTGTCCTCCAAAAGTAACCAAAAATCTACTTTCCCTGTCTGATACAATGCTCTTAGCTAATCCATGTAATCTCACAATCTCCTCGAAAAAAAATCAGCTACATGCATTGCATCGGTAGTCTTCTTACAAGGAATAAAATGTATCATCTTAGAAAATCTATCTACAACCACAAAAATTGAGTCATAGCCTCTCTATGTTCTAGACAATCCAATCACAAAATCCATGCTAATCTCCTCCCAAGGTTTGACTGGTATTGTCAAAGGTGTATACAACCTCAAATTCTGATTACTTCCTTTTGCAACTTGACATACCTTACAAATCTGTACAAAATTCCTTACATCCTTATGAACTTGTGGCCAAAATTAATTCTCACTCACTAAAACTATTGTCTTATCAATGCCAAAATGTCTTACTAAACCTCCACTATGTTTCTCCTTAATCAAATTATCTCTCATGGAACTCCTAGATATACTTAACTGATTACCTCTAAACAACATTCCACCCTGAATGAAATAATCTAACCACTTACTTCTATCAGCAATAATCATTTGTTTACAAGCCTTCCAAGATTTAGCAAAGTATGGATCTTCCTCATACAAGGTCTTCAATTCATCAAAACCCAATTCTGCAATCTTCATCTCAGTCAACAAATTCTTTATTCTACTCAAAGCATCAACAAATTTATTTTCCACGCCACTCTTATGTTTCAACACAAATGTGTAACTCTCCATAAACTAACCCATCACATATGTATTTGATTCAAGTTACCTTGGCTACCCAAATACTTCAATGCTTGATGATCGATATACAATACAAACTCCCTAGGTAACAAGTAATGTATCCACTTCTTCAAATCTTGGATTATAGCATAGAATTGATGATCATACATTGAATAAATTCTCTTAGCATCATTCAACTTCTCACTAAAATAAGAAACATGTCTCCCTTATTGAGTCAAAATAGCTCCAATTGCATTTCCATTAGCATCACAGTCTACTCGAAATGCCTTATTGAAATCAGGTAAAGCTAATATCGGCTATTCAGTCACCTTCTTCTTCAACTGCTCAAAACTATTGTGTGCTCCATGTGTCCATTTGAACTCCTTTTTATCTCCTCTCATAGCTTCAGTCATCGGTCCACAGATTGAACTAAAGTGTTTGATGAACTTTCGATAGAAACTAGCTAACCCATGAAAAGATCTTACTTCTGCAACACTCTCAGGTGTACGCTACTCAAAAATGTCTTTCATTTTCTCAGGAACCATCTTCAATCCCTTGACTAATATTACAAATCCCAAGTATACTAACTCCTCTTTCATGAAAGTACACTTCTTGATGTTTATTAACAACTTCTCTTCTCTCAACCTCAGTAAAACTTGTCTAACATGCATCAGATGTTCCTCTTTTATCTCATTGAAAATAAAGATACGATCCAAATAAACAATGACATACTTACCCAAGAATCTCTTCAGGACTTAATTCATCAGTCTCATAAATAATCCAAAAGGCATTACCAACCACTCATACAATCCCTCATTTGTCTTAAATGCAGTCTTCCACTCATCACCTTCTCTGATTCTAATATGATGATATCCACTCTTCAAGTCAATCTTGATGAAATGCTTAGCTCCACTCAAACAATACATCAAATCAACACATCCTTGGTAAAGGAAATCAATACTTAATTGTAATCAGGTATTGCACGTGGACTCATAATTTCTCTTATCAATCATCTCTATAACAAATCCTATACTTGCCTATTATGTTCTTCATTCACTGTCGGTGTCATCCTATATGTTGCTTTATTTGGTAAAATAGCTCCTTGCATCAAATCCTTGGAATGACTAATACTTCTTAACGGTGGTAATCCATTAGGTACATTATAAAATATGATGTCAGCATACTCATTCAACAATCTATAATTTTCCTTAGGATGGTCTTCTACCAAAACATTCTTCTTAGACTCCTAAGGTACTAAAGAAAAAAAAACACATTATTATGCTTCATGCCATCCAAAAACCTCCTGCCATCCACTAAATAGATTCTTGCACTGGTACACACTTCACTCTTAAGAGGTTCCTCTAAAGGTAACATATTTTGTTTCATCCCATTAGCAACAATAGTATAAACATTCCTTATACCATCATGTATGGCTTGTCTATCATACTGCCAAGGTCTACCCAACAAGACATGACACACATCTATAGGCATAATATCACACAAAACTTCCTCATACTACTTCCCAATCTTGAATTTAACTAGGCATTGTTCACTTACCAGTACCTTATGTTCATCTTGAATCTATGAAATCTGATAGGGTTTAGGATTTTTCATCCTCTGCAACTTTAGTTTGTCAACAAACTCCTCTAAAGCAAGATTATCAGAACTGCCACTATCTATGATAACATTACACACCTTGTTCTGCACCTTACATATTTTTCTAAAAAACTTCTTCCTCTGTATAGACTCCTCTTATTCTTCATGATACAGGATCCTCCTAGTCATCAGGGTTTCACCTTCCTTTGCTTGATTATTTTTCACTAAACCAGTGGACTCTTCATCAACAAATGTTGTTCTCCTATTGCTCTCTACTTTCTTCTATGTGTTACCATGTTTTCATTCAAAGCCTATATGCCATACTTCACCACATTTGAAACAAGTGCCACTGAACTTCCTCCTTTTACCACTTTCTTTCCCTTCATTCTGATAGGAACTCCTATCATTCCTCATATACCAATTAGTGTCCTTAATTTTAGGTTCATGTTTACTCTCATTTATAGTAGATCTACCTCTACCTCTTTGAAATATTTTTCCTCTGCCTCTTTTTATTTGTGCATGCCTTCTGTTTAGCTTATCTTCATCCTTCAAGGCCCACTTAAAAGCCTCTTCCACACTCCTAATCTTCACTATACTAACTTCATCTTGTATGGATATCCTCAAACCATTAAGGTAGCGAGCAACTTGTTCAGCTTCATCATCTACATGACTAGATCTGATGTTCAACTTGTAGAACTCCTCAATATAACCCTTAACACTTAAATCTCTTTGCTTCAAGTTTTGCAACTTTCTAAACAAACTTAATTGATATTCCTTAGCCAAAAACTTTGCTTTTAATTTGGTCACCATCCTATCCCATGATTTGATCTTGTCTTTACCTCTTCTTTGTTGATTTTCTGCAAATGTTCCAACCATAGGGATGCATGTCCTTTCAACTTGATACAAGCATACTTGACCTTCCTTTCTACAATAGTTCCTTCAAGCTCAAAATACTTATCCATATCTGTGATCTAATCTATCAAATCATCAATATCTAGGTTACCATGATAATCAGGTGGGTTGAAATGAGGTCTCTGATTAACATTAGTCAATGCCCTAATGAATCTTTCCTCTCCTTGATTCAACTCAGGTTGTGCTTCCTAGTTATCTCCTTTTATTGCTTCATTATGATTTTGTTCATCTCCTTCTTCATCACTTGCATCTTCTATAGGTTTACCTCTCCTCTAGGTTGTCTCTACTGCTTCTAATCTTGCAGATATTTGCCTCAACAAATCCAAAACAACTAGATTTGCATGTTGTCTCCTCTTCTATCATTTCTCTTGTCCATCTTCACAATCCACAAACATTGTTGGTCATATCCTTTCAACCGCCACCCCACAAGCAAACCCTAAGGATGCAAAACCTTGCTCTGATACCACTTGATGCAGTCAAGGATGGGGAAAACTCAAAAGATCAGTTTTATCCTTACAGCCAACACAACACAATAGAAAATAACAAGAACAAGAAGCCAACAATGATAAAATGAGAGATCAACCTTCGATTACGAGCGGTGAATCAATTATAATAGATCTACAACATGCAGTATCACATGTCATACATACATGCATGATTAGATGAGAAATCTCTTACAAACCCTAGCTAAGTTGCATTAGACAATCTTATGAAAACTCTCTTGTCCATAGGAACAAGCCCATAATCTTAAATAGAAATTACAATCATCAATCGGCCTAGTAAAGGTCACATTTCCCAAGAATAAGAAAATATGCTACAATAGTTAGGTTAGGACCCAAAACAACTGGATCAACCTCCAATCCAAATAATAGGAGATGTGATCAAACAAATAAGTTGGCCTCAAATATAACACTGAGATGACATAACCACACTCAGAAAAACCAACTGAACGATCAGGAAAAATATTAGAAACCCAACCACTGATTGATAACATAAAGAACAATACAGTCTCGCAAAGAAACTACAAGAAATTTTGCATGATGAAACCAAATGAGGTTCGATCATATTAAATGAGTGAACATGAAGCCACAAATACATCACCATGATCGCAATAAAAAAGAACAAGTACAGATCTATCACCAACATAAACACCAAACTGAAAACAAATAGACTAATAATTAAAAGTAAATATTTTTGGTTGACACAACATTGCTATGATCCCAAGATGCTCATGCATCATTACCCTTGATATAATCAACATCAAAATCCTACTCACACAAAAACTTCATCCAACGACGTTGTCTTGCATTCAGGTTTGACTGAGAAAATATATACTGTAAGTTGTGATGATCGCTATGCAACTCAAACCTGTGACCCAAAACAAAATGTCTCCAGTGCACCAGCACAACTACCAGTAACTCCAAATCAGGGGTAGGGTAGTTCAACTCATGATCCTTGAGCTTCTGGGAATCATATGCAATCACTCATCCCTCCTACATAAGAACTGCACCTACACCCTCCAACAATGCATTAGTGCACACCATAAACTCGCCTGCAGGATTTGGCACTGCCAAGATAGGTGCACTAGTCAAATGCTCCTTAAGATCCTGAAATGATGACTCACACTATGCAAACCAAACCAAATTCTTCCCTTTCCTATGAAGAGAAATAATAGGATGTGCCACCTAAGAGAAATCCTTCATGAATTAATGTAGTAACCCGCTAAACCCATGAAACTACAAACCTTAGGAACACTAGTCAGTGTTGGTCAATCCATAATAGCCTGGATCTTCGAACAATCCAAAGTGATACCCTCTCTAGAGATTATATGGCCCTACTACTTCACCTCAATCTAGAACAAATCACATTTGGTTAGGTTTCCTTACAACTAATGGTTACATAAACATTGCAATACCTGATAGAAATGAATCTCATGCTCCTCATAGTCCTCAAATACATCAATATGTCATCTAGAAATACAAGAACAAAGCAGTTAAGATAGGTGTTGATCCAGGGGATAAAATTTAGTTAAAATTGAAATGTCCCCAATACTCCAAGAATCAACATCATTACAAAGTGTTCACAACTATGACTCCAATGCAACTTGAATGGGCAAAAGCAGAGTTCAAATGCCAAAGCTATGGTCAGTCAAACTTTGGTCAAACTAGGTACAAGAGCCATAAAAAAAAAGGTGAAATTTGACCATCTCAAAACTGGTCAACAATGGGTTTCAAATTAAAGATCCCGTCAAGAGCTTTCTAACGGCGTTCGTTTGGTCCAAAACGGACTTCATATGTGAAAGTTATGCTTGTTTGAAGTTGGAGGGAAAAGTTTAAAAATGATGACATCATCATCCCAGTCAGCCTGATGATGTGGCAGAGAAGCTGACGTGGCCCTGAAATTCCCAACAAAATGTGGTAGCGAGAGTGGAACTCACAACCACCTTCCAACTAATATCCTACCTAAACGCTATAAGTTTTGGAGGGAAGTTTATTTTAAACTTATCATAGCCGCCAAAGAGAGTAAATGGAGGTTGGAGAGAGTTGAACTCTTGACCTCCCACCTCCTAAAAAACWGCATGACCAYTGCGCTATTAATAGCGTTTTGAACAGTTTTTGAGGCAATTTTAGTTAACCTATTACCGATCCCKCCTATCCCTAGTTAAATAAGGATATGGGTTAAAACAAACCCCATAAATTCCATGGTAGGAAATTATTTGGAATTCTTAAAAGGGATATTGACGGGATTATATGTTTTTAATAGGGATCTTATAGTTTTTGGGGGTTTTAGCCTAATTATGGCTAATTTTATGTATAAAAGGGGTATTGGGCCTTTGAAAAGGCATGCAGGTGATGAGAAGGAGATTATGATCTTGGAGACTTTATGATTGTTCCTGCATAATGCTGCTGTTATGCTTGAAGGGAATAACTTGTAAACACTTATAATTGATTTCTTGGAGTTAATTGGATCGGTCACCTTATTGGAGAGGGACCCAGAGACGTAGTCCACCAGGACGAACTCCGTTATCAATTGTGTTGTGTCTTCTATCTCTCTATTCTCCTTCTTTCAATTCATTACCTTTATTAAGTTTTGTTCATTTATGTATTTCAATTACGTTAATTTGCTTAATTAAAGCTTTAAATTAACTTTATGTAATTATGTTAAGCATTCCTCTGTAATCGTCCTAGATCCTAATCAGATCAAGTTTGGAACAGATTGTTCATCATATTCATGAATCCTAATGGCACATTGGCCAACCCAAAGGGTACAACCATAAACTCATAGTTCCCATTATGAGTGTGAAAAGTTGTACGATGAATGTCAGCCTCATGGATATGAAGCTGATGGTATTTCAACTTAAGCTATATCTTCGAGAACACTCTCTCTCCCTTCATATGATCAAACAAATCATCTATCCTCAAAAAGGGATATCAGTTCTTAACCATCACCATATTCAATTGTCGGTGATCAATACAAAAATGCAAAGATCCATCCTTCTTCTACACAAAGATGGTTGGTTCAACCCATGGGGATACACTAGGATGAATATGGCCCTTGGCCAACAACTCCTCTAACTACAAATGAAGCTTACTCAACTCCTGAGTAGTCATGCAGTAAGGTGCCTGATAAATAGGCTCATCTCCAAGAATGAGATCAATGTGTAAATCTATGTCATACTAAGGTGGCATGCCTAAAATATCATCTGGAAATACCTCTGCAAACTCACGAAGAAGTGGGTGATCATTAAGAGACACTTGTTGACTCTCAACCCCATCGAGGTCACTCACAGAGACTGTGAACAACTAAAAACCCTATCGTATACTCTGCTTCATGTTCTTAGTTGAGATCATCTGAAGTGAAATGGATCTCTGGACCCCTACAAGCTCAACACGCCCATCGATATCATCAACACATCATAGCAACTTACACCGACAATCAATACTCACATGGTGGAAAGCTAACCAATCCATACCCAAAAAAATATCGTAAGAGCCTAAGGGTAGGACACGAAGATCTATGGTGGTGGAAAAGGTTCTCAAATAAAATACACAACCATGTACGAGGGAGTTCACGATCACTCTAAACCCTGTGGCTAACTCAACCTACCAAATATCAACTTGTCATGCTGCCAATAACCCACATCATTGAACAAGATAGGGGAAATAAAATAATCTAAAGCACTAAAATAAAATAATATATCGGTAGAAATACCATGAAACACACTTGTAGTCTCAATAATGGTGCCCTGGTGCTCATCTTGATGGTTATCAACTGCCACAAAAAATTAATGGGATCTACCTACATCCCCAATGGTAGGCTTGGAAACAATAGTCCTATGACTTGGTCCTGCAGATGACCTTTGAGGACAAAATACAAAAATATGGTCATCCTAACCACAAGAGAAACAAACCCTTCTACCACTACCATGACATTCAGATGGTGCGCTCGATTGAAATAAATTGCCCCTACTAAAACTCTAGTGACCACTTTGTTGTGTACTCCTCTCTAACTAACTATGGGACCTGCCCCTATGACGTGAATCACCCTAGTCTCCTAGCTGGTGACTACCAAAACTCTACCTCTAGGATGGACCCTAAGAATGCCTTTGTCTACACTAATGTTGATGGCATGTCCTAGGTGGTGCAAAATATCCCCTAGAGGAACCTATGTCCTATACCTATGTATCCTGTGTAGCTGATCCTAAAGGTTGTACAATATGACCCTGTGTACCTGTCTCGCCACTACAACCTGTAGTAATTTTACTCTTAGCCAATCTTTCCTTCTTAATGATAGGAGCAAGTGTCCTAGGCCAGTGCATAGGTACATCCCCAATAATGCATCCATTAAGGCCCCAAACAAAGTGCTGCACTAACGAGGTCTCATCTTGGTTATAGCTGGAATATTGCCTCATCTCAAAGAACCTATGCTCGTCCTGATCCACTATCATAGTCCCCTATTAGAGCTCATGAAACTCATCAACACATGACTCTCTATACTACTTAGAAAGGAAACACTCATGAAATTTCTCCTCAAAGATCTCCCATGAGATGGTCGTTATGTCCAACTCAAGCTTTTGTTCCTCTACATGCCACCAAACCGCTACAAAATCTCTCAGGTGCATACTGGCACACTGGGCTCTAAGGTTTCTTGTATACAGGTGCATAGAAAATCAATGTCCAAGATCCAACAACCAAGTCTATGCCTTACTACCACTACCAATACCATCAAATAAAGGTGAACAAGACCTCATAAGGTATCTCATAAGTCTTACACGAATGGAATCATCATCGCCTGTTGCCCTGTCTCTCCTATGATCATCTCTAAAAATTGGTGTAGTACATGAACGATCATGGTCTCTCCTCTCCTCTTTTTCTCCAGGGTCATAAATCTGTGAATCCTCATGGTGAGAAACCTCTTGACGAGGTCCCAACCGAGCTATAAGCTCCTGTAGCAACTGAACCAACTGGGGGTTCCCATCATTACCACTGTTATCCTCTTTATGGTCCTCATGGTAATCCTCATGCTGATCTTCCTCTCTATTCCTCATGATTCTCCTCCTCGTGGTGTTCCTCTTCATGGTCATCTTGACGGGCATTCCTCAGACCACGTCTAGGAGGCATCCTTAAGAAAAAACAAAGCATGGGTCAAGATAACATGAAATCAAATATAACAAGCCATACTAAGGAAAAAAGAAAGGAAATATAACCTTCATAAAGTATACAACAACCACACATCACTCACAACAAATAAAATTGGAGCATAACACAGAGATCCCAGTGTAATGGGCTTTGATATCAGATGTAATGCCCCGCTAGAGAACCCTTGGAACCAAAGGGTAAAAAATACAGTTAATAAATAGTTTTTGAAAAGTAAATATGTAAACCATACATATAAATGCAACTGTAAAACATACTCAAGAGAATGATACAAAATGAAAGAGTCTCATAACAATCACTCGTGATCGCACACAAGCATAAGTCTACATATGCACTTCCAAAGGTTCCCAAGAAAACTAAAACATAAGTATGAACAATATGGACACATTCAAGAAGTCACATGAGAGTTCAGATTACATCCACGAACTCCATAGATCAGGATCAGACCATCTTCAATGGTCTCCCATCAAGGAGACTACAACATGCTCATGGTCATACAATACAAGAAGTTAGCAATCATACAAGAAGGGGGAATCATAACCAGCTATATCTGAATCCAGTCTGTTATGACAAGAAGACCTCTAGAAGATAAAGGGTATCCAAAAATAAATTCATCTTTCTTCTAGACCCTCAAGTGGCACTCTTTGATCAAAATCAATGCAAAAAATGGCAAAAGCGATGTAGAATTTATCAAAGGTTGTGCAAAAAGCACCAAAAGTGATGTTTTGTGGATAAAAGGTGATGAATCACCTGTCAAAAGTGACACACAAGCCCACATTTGGAAAAAGTTAAGTTTAAATCTTGAATAAGAAGTGAATTTGGGTTCTAATACCAAGGAGGATTGTAGACACCAAGGTACGACCAAAATTCAAGCTTGCTCCACACTAGGGAGTACTGGATACACACAAATTGAGGCATTACTCTATTGTAATCAAGAACTTACAAGCAATAAACTACTCTATGATCATATATGTCCATATGTACAAAGGATCAAGTACAATTACATAAATGAATATACTTTAAGTACACAACTAAAAGATTGTAGGTGTACCTACAACACGAGCCAAGTGAATCATAACATGCAACACTCAATGCTTGGATACTCTGAATCTGGAGGAAGCCCACTTCTTGTACACTGGTCCCCAACATTTGTATAATGCAATTCCACCCTACCATGTAGAGCCCTTAGGCCCACCCCACTTCTCTCACAGAGATAGTAACCTGACCACAAACACAATGCAAATACATAGGCAAGGAGTGGCCAACACACACGCCAAGCAAATGCATTGTCTAACAGGAGAGGTACGGTGGTCCAATGTAAAACACATAATGCAAGAAACAAGGAACATGGAGAACACTCTACATGAGATCCAACATCCAAAATCAATCATAAAACACATATCCCATATCATCAAGGTTCTATACAACACTATTGGCCCTAGACACGAGACAACTAACCATAGGGAGTATCCATGCCCGCACAAGGGTCAATCTTGACATCCGGTGTGCAAGTACCATTTACCATCTGCACGGGTCAATCCTAACATTTGGAGTGCAATTGTTTCCAATTCCCACACAAGGCTCAATCCTAACATCCAAGGAATTCTAATTAATCTTGATTAGCGTTTTAACCCAATTATTTTATTATGTTTTCACTTTTAAAGTAAACTCTTAAATGTATCCACTGCAGCCACTTTTGGGCCATGGTCTACATAAGGAGCTACTCCTTATGACTACTCAACGTACCTATTCCAAGGCTCAATATCCCAAGACAGAGACCAACGAAAATATTTTCAACTCGATCTACATGAGGACATAACAAGCTCTTCATAAACTTGGCTACCCAAGGACGGGAATAAGGACTTCATCCACTCGTCTACACAAGGACGATGTGACCCAAGTTTGTACACTCGATCTACATGATGACATGCATAAATTGTATCATCATCATGGTCTACACTAATGAATAAATCAAGAAAACATCAAAAGCACAAAGGGTTGGAGGACAAATCCACTCCAAAGTGCTCAAGCATGCAAGTTGAGAAAATACAACCAACAGCCCCAAAAGTAAACCGCTCGATTGGCCACTATGCCAAGAGAAAAGGTCCCCATGGAATCTATCATACATCTAGTTATAACATGAGGAAGACTCGAAATGGTAAAAAAAGACCATAAACCCAATTTTTGGCAAAATCCAACAAAGTAAAATCAGCAAATTTGAATCAAAATAACATATTCAAAGTGTGATAAAAGATGACCAGAATATCCTATTACCATTCGGTCTTTGTAACCCTATAATAGACATGGAATACTACCAATAAAACTAACGCATTCGTGTCTAGCCGGGTTTTAGACATATTTTTGATGGCACAAAATGATAATTCAATGAAAGTCAAACATCTCAGAATTCAATGAAATAAAAACCCATTTGGCATTTTTCTCCCAAAATCACATAGATCCAATAAAATTTCACTTTTGAGAATATATGAAAAAACAAATGGCATAATAGTGTAGAAACTCACAATGCACACCGTAGTCGCTCACATAAATCCCACTGGATAACCAAAAGCTATAAGAATGTGGGGAAGTACTAACTCTTAGCCCGTGAAGCATTTACAAACAAGTGTGTGTGTGAATTTGTGTACCTCTAAACTGTAACACACACTTCAATGAATAATTTCATGGCTAATCTAATGAAGATGAAATCAAATAAACAACTAGATTAGTCGAAATTGATGCATTACCTTATAGTAGGAAGGAGTATGAATCTTTCTCCCAGATCATGGCAAGATTCAATGACTACACCTATTCTAAATGAAGGATTTAAAGCTAGATGATTAATCTACATGTAAATGCAAAGATGCAAGATTTATGGTTGATCCAATGCTAATTAAAATCCATTTTAGAGCACCAAAAGAGATGTGATGATTGATTTTAAGCCCAAATTCAAGTGTCCTCTAAGTTATGAAATTGAATGCTTTGCTTGAAAACAAACTAACAATTAACAACAATGCTATGAATGCTAAAATACTAGAATATGAAATTTGCAGAATAAAAGTTACTTTTTGGTAAAAACCCCAAAAAGAAAATTAAAACAAATCACATAACTAAATTAGATGAACTATAGACTTTTCCCAAGTCTACCCAAATCAATTCCAATTACATGTAATTTGACTACAAAAAATTAGCCGGCAAAAAAAATTAAATCCCTAACTAATAAAATCAATATTTTAAATTAAATCTTTCCGCAACAATTACAAGAACTCTAACCGCACAAATAATCATTGGTCTATCACAAATGTAATATGAATCTAGATTTACCAATCACATACTAGAGGGATATAATCATAATAATATCATATGCGTCGTTCATACAGGGATGACATTGGTTTAGTATGCAAGGCCAAAGTTGTTGGCCTTTCCCATTTTGGTTGTCATTGATGTCATTATTTTGGAGTTATCGGTATTGGTCAAAAAATTTTGGTAATGGTTACACTGTTGCACCTTTCAGTATCGGTCAAAATGTTTTGGTAATGGTTACACTGTTGCACCTTTCAGTATCGGTGTTCATTTTCACTGACAGGTTTCACCGATTATTGTTATATATTGACAGAAGTGGTTTGCGAGATTATTGGCATAATTTCAGGATCATCTTGGAGCACAAAATGTTTATTTCAAACCTATATTACACATGGTTGAGTTCATTTTTTTTAGCTGAAAGTAGAGCTAAAATATAAATATATTCACAAGTTTTATGTTTGGTCGACAAGATGGTTGTCTATACCAAATGCCTGATATATAATTACAAGTACTCTATGTATTTCATATAAGCAACTATTGTGTATTGGGATGATATGTATATGTGAATTATTGTAAGAAAACTGTATATAGAATATTGTATCAGTAAAGAGAAGAAGAATTATATCACACCGAGAACTGTATCCAGTGCATATGTTGATGCGTGTTTATCAGTTCAATTTTGTATATCTAACCATCAGTGCTACTTTTGTATGAGAACAGTGAGTCCAAAAAATAATGTTCCACACCTATAGAAAGACGCCCTCTATATTACATAACCAGTTACATAATACTTGAGAGTTAACCCTCTCCGTGGTTTTTCCATCCTTGGGTTTCCACGAAAAATAATATGGTGTTATGTGGTTTACTTTCTGTTATTTTATTTTCTATAAAGTTGAAATATGTTATGGTAAATTAGTGTTTTAAATTTTTAAATGGTATAGTAATTCACCCCTCCCCTCTCAATATACCGGGTGTTCAACAATTAGTATCAGAGCCAGTTCCTTTGGAAGAGTTTGACCGCTCGAAGGAGATCCAAGAGGTTCAACCCTTATAACCAACATCCACTATGGATGAGAATGAGTTATTATCAGTATATGAAGATCTAGAATCGGTTGAGATGAAAACAAAGTTCTATCTAAAAATATTCAAATGGAAGATGATTGTATTCACAAATTAAAGGAGCGGATCTGAAATTTTAAATCTACACACAAAGAAGTAAGCAATGATCTCAAAATGGCAAATGAGATTATCATCAATTTGAGAACCAAAATTGAAGAAGGTGAACAAGCCAAGAAGCTTCTGAACAACCTAATCAAGAGAAAATCTAATGAAAACCAAAAGCTTGAGCAAGAAATCCTTTCTCTCAAATTAAATTAGGTTGAAATAAAAACAAGAAAAGAAAAGATGAAAATTGGTTAGGAGAAATTAGATGAGATCTTAAGTGTTCAAAGATCACCTAAAGATAACAAGGGAATTGGATGTGAAACTGGTGAATGCTCCCATATTAAAATCCAGGAGGGGAATAAAGAGGCACTAGTAAGTCAAAATGAAACCACAACTGAGCAATTGGACAAAGGTAAGGTTCTAGTAAGTCACTGGGTAAGTATGAATTTTAACTCTTTTAGTGGTCATTGTTTTAAATGCAATACATCTGGACATAAGGTAGAAAACTGTTGAAGTAGGACTAATATTAATAATAATAGATCCTTTATCAGTAGATGTTTTAATTTTAATATCTTTGGTCATAAAGAAAGTCAATGTATAAAACCAAGTAATGATTATAAGAATTTTTTTGGATATTGTTATACATTTTTCTCTATGGTCATAAATCTAACCAGTGCATGTCAAGGAAAAAGAAACGAGAAAAATGATGCTTCAATTGCAACAAAATTGGACGCATTGCAAATTATTGTAGATCAGTGGATATGGAAAGGAAAAATTGAAAAATATTATTGATAAGGAACAAGATAGAGAATAAATGAAGAATATTTGGGTCAAGAAGGATATTGATAGCATCAAAACTGATACACAAGCTCTCACCAAAAATTGAGTAGCCTCACGACTGTCACTTAGGGGGAAAAAAATGCTCATTATTTGTCTCCTACTCTGAGAAGCGAAAAGAATAATAAATCCACTCCTTTTGGGAGGCAGTGACTGAAAAAATAAGAGATGAATATTCATTTCGGTAAAAAGCCAAGTTAGTGGGCCTATGATGCATTTAATGTGTTATTACCTCGAGATTATATGACAAATATTTTATGTCACTAGTCACTTCACACTTTGCAAAAATCAAATCGAGGAGCTAAAGAGTGAGAAATATGAGCTAGGGTTATCATAAGGGTTTGAAGAAATTTTTCTCACTGAATTTGAAAGTTGTATCTCAGTTGTTCCTAAATTCGCTCATGGAAATGGCTGGAGACTTTACCCCTGTGTTAGTTGATGATCACAAGATCCGCGTCCTGAGTTTGAATTATTCTCTATTATTTTAACAGACAATGACATGTCAGGATGTTTTTCATGGATACCTCATGGTTTCATTCCTACTAAAGATGTGCACATTCACTTAAAGAGCGAATTGGAAGAATTAGGTCATTACAGGATTGCAAATATCTTGGCAAAGATATTCAGTCTTGAATTTGGAAAAGAGAATGAAATATATCATTTTGGAGGAAAAGAAGGCACACAAAATCAATACCATCCCTAATTTTTTGTGGAGACGGCGCTTGGGTGAAAATGGCCATCAGTCATTTTCATGACAACTTATGTTGGTTTGAAGATAATTGTTATTTGATCACAAAGGAAGTAACGAGAAAAGTTATTGCTCTGTGTGATGCTTGCAAAGTTCCAAAGATCAAGATTTTTAATACTGAAAAGGAAAAGCTTCAAACTAGCGCTACATCTGAGGGAAGGTCAGTCAAATTTAGTACCATCAAGGACCTTGCAATCAAGTTTGCAGTGCAGGTCATTGGCTACAAATTTTTCTATACAAACTAGCAAAATTTGGTGTCAGCTACTAAAATCTATATTTATCACCATATAGAAAAAGGTACAAATTATGACCTTTGTACTTTAATCAAAGATCAATTTCTAGATAATTTAAGAGCAATTAAAACCAGTAAGAAACAAGTATGCTTTCATTTCGGTTCATTGGCTATATGCTTGATTTTATATTTCTCAAACCATATTCTTGGCAAGGAAAGAGTATTTTGGTATGATGATACCCCTCTAGCATACCAAATTGAGAAAATATTAATGAAGAGAGATAGACTAGTTGATATAGGTTTACTGAGTTCTTTGAAATATTGCAAATAAAAATGCACCAAAGGGACAGAACTCTACCCTCTTTGATAGAAATTTTTTAAAAAAGGATATCATTTTCATTGTTACTCCCGATCATTGGATCATGCAAGCTATACAACCTAGAAACAAATGGTTACCCCTACTTAGATATGAGATAAAAGAACAACAAGTTGAAGAATATGCCAAAGATCTCTTAGAGAGCGTCAATGATGAAACATAGGAGAGATTTGGTACTACAGAAGAGAAGAATATGGAAATTCACAGCAAGAAGTCTAAGAAAGATGGAGAGAAAAAGATTAAAAATATTTTGAGGAAGGTCAGAGATGAACAAGGAATCACTAAAGAGAAACAAGATAAGATGTTGAGAAGGACTACTCGTAGCTATTCTAGTAATCATACCAGTGTAACTATTGTATCTCTTCCTATAGATGAAGTGGAAGGGGAAGCCCTCCCAAGGAAAGAAAGAATTCTAGATCAACCTCTGTCACCCCGAAGAAAGATAAGGCAAAGATTAGCAGTGAAGTAACCACCGTTATTGATTTTGGTAATGAATCTATTGAGTCTAATAGTGATACTTAATAATTATGAGTTGAAGTAAGAACATATAAGAAAGCTAAGAAAGCTAAGAAGAAAGAGGACAGTGTAGTTACTGACTTTGGTTCAAATCCTTTGGACTCAAGCATTATGTTCGATTATTTGTCTACTCATGAAATCAGAAGAGGTGGAAAATTGTATGAACTAACATCTAAGGATGGGAAGCAAGAAATCATTGATGCATTTCTACAATATAATAACAAACGAAATGTAGATTTAGAGGATTACAAGAATGATATTCCTAGTTCCTTATGGAATGAGTTAAACAAAATCATATTGGAAGCAAGGAAGATAGAAAAAGATCTATTCAATATTGATATGGAAGTTGTCTATAGAATTGTAGTCATTGGATAATATGTTGGATCCTTCTCAGTAGTTGCAAAAGGTCATGCCCTAAAATCCAAGAAGAGAATATGGGCTCTTATGACTGTAGACACCCAAAATTGGCACATGCTTGCGAGTTCACATTAATTACTTAATATTCTTCTATTAATTAATTATTTCCTCAATATTAATTAAATAATTAATATTATTTGATTAATTAACCTTTGATTAAGTAGTATTTACTATTTAATTAAATTCAATTTCTAAAGTCTCATGGTTTAAGTAATTACCTTTAATTATTTTAATTACCTAATTAATTGCTCCAAATTAAATTAATTTAATTTCATCTCAATTTTTATTTAATTTCATTTTTAATTAATTTCATTCTAATTTCTAATCAATTTAATTTAATTTCATCTTTCTCAAAAATTAAATTTTTAATTAAATTTAAATCTTTAAATCTCTTAAAATTTTGGAAAATCAAATTTCTAAGTTCTCAAAAATCTGAAAATGCAAAAATCTTTCAAAAATGCAGAAAATCAATTCTTTTCTCAAAATTGTATTTTGGAAACTAATATCTTCTAAAAATAAAAATCTTCTCAAATATTATCCCATCTTTTGTTTCCTAAATGAGCTCTCTGCTTTGAGTTCGAATTGGCAACAAAGCTTCATTTTTTGAAGATTACTCAAAATCTTCTAATCTCTAATTATCTCAGACATTCAATCTGATTTTCTCAAATCAATCTCAATTGTTCATCCGATCCTTAATATCTATATAAACCCCCTTCAAACCCATATGAAGGATCCCAATTTCTGTTTACTTCTAACTTATGTAGGTTTCTATTTATGCAATCAATAGTTTAGCTTATTCTCAAATCTCTGAATTAGAGTGTTGTTGAATCCAACACTGAGCACCATCCATCCACTTCCATAGAGTACGGAGAGGCAATAGAAGTAGATAAGAGTAGTGTAGAACTATTATTTTCTTAATTTGATTATCTCATTTTAGTTCTTCATATGTTTATATTCTATTATTTTGTAGGGTCTTTTGTTAGTAGTTTATTTTGATTAATACAGTGCTACTAATAGTTCTCTTAGTCTTGCACATCTTCCCCTACTACATTTGGTGAACCCAACATGAACAAACAACCCACAAAGTACTTGAAGATGACCTGACAATTGTATTCAGTCTCGTCCGTATGGCTGGGATTTTTCATTTTTGTCATTTCTTTAAGTATTTTGCAATTGACTCTTTTAGTATTGCATATGTTTCTTTATTTACCACAATTGACTACATGTGGTCGCAACTGTTCTATTTAGTACCACATTTGCATTTATTTTTCCACACTTGTGCAAGGTTATTTCCACATTTGATAGGTTTAATGCCACGTTTGATTGGTTTACTATCACATTTGATAGGTTTATTACTGTATTTATATGTATTTTGTTGCATTTGTGTAGGTATTTTTTCACAATTGATGGAGGTTTGCCACAATTGACAGGGTATTCTACCACAATTGACTTGTTTTATTGCCGCAATTGAAAGTTCAATTTTTGCAATTACCAACTTTTGAAAAAAAAATTAAAATATAATATTTAAGTATAAGTGACATTGACATATTTACCTTTCTTATACTTTAATTTATATCTTAAATATATAATTTAAGATGTTTGAGAATGGTTTCATATCTCTAGGATTTGAAATATAGATTTTGAATTTTGGAAGATTTTTAAAAAAAAATCAGACTTATCCAAATTTCAGGATTCAACAAGTATTACTAATCTTGTTGTTTCAACTTGTGACTCTATAAAGAAATCACTTGTCAAATACCCCCACTTTTTCCTTAATCCTTTCATGCAGGTTGGGGAAAAGAGTTCAAAACTAATGATGAATGTTATTTGCAGGGGTAGCTTGTTGTTTTCCCTTGTTTCTTTTCAAATATTTCAATTTTGGGCCTTAAAATGAACAATTTTCTTACCTTTTACATTTCATTTAGTACTTAATAAATGAACACGTGTCTTATGTGTTTGGAACACTTGTGCATGTGTGGAGTGATCCCACTGCTAACACACACTAACCTCTCCCTCTGACTCATGTGGTCTTAGGTGCAAGAGAAAAGTGTTAGCAACACTCAAATTTTCTTTTTTTAGATCAAATCAATATTTGTTGGGAAAAAAGGTACTCACCCCAAGTATTGGTTCAAGTGGCACTCCTTCGGTCTGCTATAAAATTTTATGTTTTCATTTTGGTACACCCCATGGCTTTCCTAGTACCCACATTCATGTGAGGTATATCAAAATCCTCCCCCCCTACAAGGAGAGGAATCAGACTGTATCTCTCAATGGCATGTAAGAACCTTGAAGGTACCCCCACTACGAAAAAATTGTTTGAGCAGCCAAAATATCCTTCTACTTGCTAATACAGGAGGCCAGAGACCAACTGAGACACCCCACATACTTGCAGTTCATTGTAGAGATAGAAATTCCTTGGGAAGTGATGCCCCTTAGAATCTGAAGTCTAGTGTGCTTGAGAAGTGAATGCACTGTAAGGAGGAGACTGTGCCTCCATATATCTAAGCTATCTACATTGAATAAGTGCAGCTGAATTTTATCTAAGTGGGGATTCAATAGTATTTTCGTTATCGGCCATAGGATTGTGAAAGTTTTCCTGGATATTTTAGCATACAAAACTCCATGTTTATTGTGCTTGTTGTGTGTTCTTTTGAAAATAATACTTTATAGATACAAACTTTTCAAATCATGTTAGTGTCTTAGGGAGTCAACATCCTATCAATCAAATCATAATTTGACAAACTCTTGAAATTGTTATATCAAAACTGCAAACTGTCAACAAAATATATTTTCCCAAATCTGCAAAATGTTCAAATGATTCACTATAATATGAAATTTACCAAACAACTCTTTGGAATCTGCCAACAACCTTCAATCTATAAATTATCTCAATTTTTTGTAATTGCTTGCATTCTGTCACAATTTCCATTTCATTCTACCATAATTGCCCCTTCATTTTTATCAGAATTGCCCTATCATTTTTTCACAATTGTCATTATTATGCAAGCTAATGTATCTGCTAATGTTGTAAACATGCCACCATCACAAACTGATATCCTCATGCAACAAATGCAAGACCTACAAACCCAATTAGATGATTTTAAAATTCATAGTCAGCCAAAGTCTTATACTACAAAGGACTTATATCCCTACCTTGTTGATCAATTAATCTATATGCCTACAATCATATCCCATGTCGATGAACATCCTCTTATTTCCTTAAATACACCATTGAGGATTTCCCCAATAAACATAATTGTAAATATTGTACCACATGTTCAATAAACAAATAACTTACAACATACAAACATCAATGTGGTATCACCAACAAGATTTCCCAAGCAGAAAAAAATCCAATCTAAACCTTTCAATCATGTGCTTCAAAAACTAGTTCACGGGCATCATCTTACCGTTGAACAATATCAAAATAATCTACCCATGTGTAGCAATGACACATTCCAAAATAATCACACCAATGTCACATCCACCTCCCATGAAGAAGTTGTTCCTCAAGAAGCCTCCATATTTCCCACCAGTCCTTCATCTCCTAAAGTGTTAGAAGAGAAATATTTTCCATTTATATCCAATGATGAGACCTCCCAAGGTCTATCCACAATGGATTTCCAAGATAATTCCTTCCTTAATACAATTCCCTTCAACAATTCATTAATTCTAGATCCAATGCCAACTTATGCTCCATTCCCAAGAGAACCCATCACAAAGAGTCTCATTCAAAGTCCTTCTCCCTCATGTCAAAACATCTACCCTTTCCAAGAATCCACCATTGATGTAGGAGCATCTTGGGTCATTGGCAATCCTGCACAACCAAAAAGATGTTTTTGATTTTGGTTCTTTAATTTGCTCTCTGTCGCTCGGGTTTTGCTGCTCAGGCATACTTATCTCTGTCACTCAAGTTCTATTTATCGAGCATTCTTGTCTCTATTGTTCAAGCATGTTTACCAACGGATTTTAGTGATGCTTTATCGATGGATTTCAGTGATACTTTACCAACGAATTTTGGTTATGCTTTACCGACGGGTTTCTAATTTTCGGTAACCATCTGCCCAAGAATGTTATTTTGGGAGTTGGATCTTTGGCCGAATTCTTATGTTATTTACAATGGCTTAATTTATTTGGGGTCTCTCATTGGGATTTGTGTGGACCTAAATCTGGGTCTCACTTATGGATTTGAGCACCGACCTCTTGTGGTGGACTCTTTTATATATTCATGTGTATGTTCTTAGTTTAGATATCATTTTGAGAGAAAGAAGGTGAATGTTTAGATATTGAGATTGAAGTCTGTGATCTCTATTGTATGAAGACCTTATTGTAATTCATTGAATATATGGCCGAAACTGGAAAGGCCTTACATCTCAACATGTAGTAATTTTGATCAAATTAATATAAAGGATCACTGTGCTTTCTTCTCTCACTCTGTTGTTTGACTTCTGCATTGTGTCTGCAAGCTGGTTTGGTAGTTGGGAGTGCCCTTGGCCCCTCCTACTGACCCTCACTTGCATCGGGTGGTATCATAGCTTGGTGAGATCTAGTTCCTTCTTGAAACCCTAACCCTAGTTGGTATTGTTGTGGGGTAGTAGATTGCGATCTGACCTACAATTACAGAGGGATTCAAGATGGTTCATGGAAGAGGAAATACTAATCCAGGTTTAGCTGAAAATGCTTAGATAGATGGCTGCTAGATTGGAAGCTATTGAGACAGCCCAACACAGAGGAAGACATCTTGATGATGTTAGTGATGATGAAAATGAAGAGGTTCAAGGTGAAGCTGCACCTACACCTGTGATGAATCAGGAAGAAGAGTGATTCTTCAGAGCCTTGACAAGTTTGAAATCCACACCTCAGTTCAATCCTCCTGAGTATAGTGGAAAATTGGATTTTGATGAATTGATTGACTGGATAACAAAAATGGAAAAGTATTTTAAATATGAAAATGTGGTAGAGGATAAGAAGGTAAAGATTTCAAGCACAAATCTAAAAGGTCATGCATCCCTACGGTGGGAACATCTACAATTGGATCAAAAGAAGAAGGGTAAAGATAAAATGGCAAACAAATTGAGAGGCAAGTTTCTACCTTGTGATTATCAGATTAACCTAATTGGGAGAATGCAAAGCTTGAAGCAGAAGGATAAATATGTGAAAGACTATACTGAGGAATTCTATAGATTGGACATCAAATCTGGACATGTTGAAGATGAAGTGGAAAGAGTTGAAAGATACCTAAATGGCTTGAGAATTTCCATACAAGATGAAATCAGTTTCGTCAAGATGGAAAGCATTGAGGAGGCATACCAATTTTCCCTAAAAGCTGAGGAAAAGTTGAACAGAAGATATGAACAAAGACAAAGAGGTAGAGGAGGAAGATTCCCTAGAGGAAGAGGTAGATCTCATGGTGAGAACAGTAGATCTGAACCAGACAAGTCAATTTCAGACACATCTCAAGATAAAGGAAAGACTGAATGGAAGGTGGAAATTCATACTGAGGAAGAGGTAATTACTCCAGAGGTGGTTATAGTAGAAAAGGATTCCAAGTTACTTGTTATAATTGTGGTGAAGAAGGACATAAATCTTTTGAATGTACACATGCAAGCAAGAAAGGCAGTAGTAGCATAAATGCATTGGTACAAGAGGGGTCACCAAATGTAGCTAAAAAGGAAGGAAATTTCATGATCTGAAGGATACTATGGAGTGAACAGGATAAGAAAGATCCGATTAGGAAAATTTTGTTCAAGACTAGATGTAGAGTTGCAGACAAAGTTTGGAAGGTGATTGTTGACAGTGGAAGCTTGGAGAATTTGGCATCTGAGGAAATGGTTGCAAATTTGTAGTTGGAGAGGATGAAACATCCAAAACCCTATCAGATCTCATGCATCAAGGATGATCATACATTAATGGTGAGTGAACAATGCTTTGTGAATCTAAAAATTGGAAAATATTATGATAAGGTGTTATGTGATATTATGCCTATGGATTGTTGTCATATTTTTGTTAGGAATAAGATGTCTCAACCTTGGATAATTCCTATTCTTATTATTTGTTTTGTAAAATGTATTTTCTTGTAAATAATGTAATTAAGTGTGAGTGTACATGTCTAGTTGGTATGTTGATGTGTCACTCCACTTGATGTGTCAGCATCTTGAATTGTGTGTAAGGAGATCATGGCTAAAATGGTTATGACGGATTCCTATGACACGTAAGAGCTATTTCTAGGAGATTTCAATGATAGG
>MU221292.1:121073-148561 GCA_018584345.1 Thuja plicata
ATGGGCACACAACTCTTGAATGCTGGAAAAAGAAAAGGCAAGCATGGAAGCCTAAAGGTCAAGAAACTCCCTATCAACCGAAGAGAGTCGGTAATCAGTATGTATGGGACTACAATACTTGGAAAAATTGTATAGCATGTGGAAGATATGGTCACATTGCTACAAACTATATGAGACAGTGGACTAGAAAGTCTAGAGGCTGGACTAATCCCAGAATGGCATGCTTACACTGTCATAAAGTTGGTCATCTCAAGAAAGACTATAGAGACCGAATGACAAAGACAAGCACATATCCCAATGGAAACACCATTGAAGATATCTGGAGAGCTAGAGATAAAATGTGGAGAAAATCTTCAAGCAATGATGAAGCTGGACCGAGAAATGCAAATGGTGACACCCCATCCAATGGATCTGGTGACATCACCACCTCCACCTAAGCAGAACAAGTAAGTATGGAACTGCATTACCCCAAGCTTTTATTTTACATAAGTTTCATAATATGTTGATATAAATGCCAAATAAGCATAAGAAAGATGCATCATGGTATTACTTGTTAAAATATGTGATAACTATGCTTTCAGGAATATATACCAAAACTTGTCGGTATACACTCAAAACTAAGACTGCCTACACTTACTGAGAAGTGTCGGTTAAAATAAAAGTTGCTAAGTATAAACTGAGCCTCGTCGGTAAACAAGCAAATGAACAAGTTGTCAGAGACATCGGAACATGTCGGTAAGAGCAAGTGAACAGTGACTGCTCTGAAATGTTATAAGTGTCACCAAAGGAAAGTGAAGTCTTCACCGACGAACTCATTCTTCATCAACTGAGGATTTGGTAAGAATTTATGGTACGCGTTTTAGGGAAACACCTATAAATAGGGCAACGAAACAAATCATTGTCACGTCACCCAGAGCAGAGCGACCAAGGCAATTTTTGAGCAAAGAGAAACTAAGTCACAAAGTGACCATGACTCGACCACAAGCACTCCAAAGCAGTTTAGGAATCATTGCAAGCACAAACAGTAAGTTCTACGAGACCGACAACTCTATTTTTACGCATTACGAGGAAGCCTAAAATTGAAAATGGCCTCGACATCAAGTACTGTAAAAGCAAAGAATGTAAAGAAGGATGAGTTCAAACTCGTTAAGAATTTAGCGTGTGAGGAACCTAACTACAAGATCCATCCTAAGGTTGCCTTACAACCCGATGATGCTGGAGCATTTGCACACATACCAGCTAGGGTTTTACTTCTGGAAGATGTTTGATCTTTCATACACTACAAGATTGCAGAGATAGGAACATCAGAGGTTGAAGAAGCTTGTAAGAAGTTGTGCAACGAATATGGAACACTAAAAGATGAGCACAAACATATTGAATTAAAAGGGCTCACCAATGCCCTAATGTTTCCAATGGTTTTCAAAACCGAATGGATTCGGTTAGTGCTAAGTCAAATGCATAACAACAAGCTATGGCTTGATGAACCGAAGGTGATAACCCAAGATGTCATCCATGCAGACACCGGTTACCCCATAACCAAGAAAGAAAAGGAACTCAAGCATCCACCAAAGGCCGAGACCGAGAAGATGATAGGAGCCAAATGGGATGGTAGAGGACTAAAAGTTACCACAATAACCAATGATGAGATCAAGTTCAGTGGATGTGTCTTAGGATAGAAATTCTTCCAAGCAAGCAGATTGAATAGCATAGCATCATGTGCAGTGGACACAACGTTCAAAATTATGAAGAAGGGAACACAATTGGCCTTATTTGAACTACTCCTTAATCAGTTAAAAGACAATCTAAAGACTATCAGGAATGCAAAGTCAAACACTTGTAAGTTTGGCTCACTAATAATGTGTATTTTATTTTATTTTCAAGAAACATTCCCATCGGTAGGAGATGTGAAATGGGACAGCACCAAACTGGTCACCATGCAAATCAGTGAGCACATAGCTACACTGGGAGATCATTTTGAGATAGTCATGGATGAATACTTCAATGTATTCAAAGACCAAATGCAAAAGAGGGTAAGAATCCTGGAGCAACTCATTGAAAAATATAAGGATGAGATATTCTCCATGGTTGATACTGACAATACATACATTAAGCCTGATGTACCGAGGACAACATGGTTAGAACCATTAGAGTATGAGATCAACATTGATCTTGCAACTAAGGCAATTGATGCCTTGATCAATGAACCATTAGATAGGAAACAACTAAAATTTGGAACATATGAAGAGGCCAAGACAAGAATAAAATCTGGCCTAGTTGTTAACAAAATTGTCAGGAATAACGACAAGATGGTGAAGAATCTCAAAAAGATACTGTCAGCAACCGAGGAAGAAGCTGAATAGGATGAAGAACTTGAAAAGGAGGAAGAAACCAAAGAACAATTATCTATCATTAAAGATGAAGGAAGGGATGACTCCGAGGAAACAGAGTCAGATTCACCACCTCCACCACCAACTAAAAATCCAAGGACAACAAATTCTTCTAGGACAAGAAGCCAAACATCGAAAGATTCTAATCCTTCACCTCTAAAGAAAGGAAATGTCAGGACTTACAAGAGGAAATCTCCCACACCGAAGAGAGGGAAAAATAAAAGAGGAAGGAAATTCATAAGAACTCGAGAGGATATAGAAGACACTGAGAAGGATGAAGGTGTAGAAGCAGAAAGTTTGAAGGTAACACCTCCTGAATCTATTGATGACATATGCAAATCTATTGCAAACTCTAGATCTATATCAGATTCAAAAATTAGAAGATGGTTGAAGTTAGACCTAGAAGATCAGAATGAAATAGAGGACACCATCATAGCTAAAATGTACAAGTTTAAATATGTACCGATTCAGTTTGAAGGCAGTCATGTACCAAGGGAACTCTTGGATAGACTATACTCCCATTGGAAATTTTCCTTGAAAAATGAAAAAGAGATAAGAGAGAGATTACTTGTTTCTCTTATGCCACCTATATCAAAGAAGGTTGAAATAAATGAAATGATGGAAAAGTACAAAATGGAGTTCTTGCCGAATCTAAGAGCATACAAATTTATTGAAGGAAAACTTATAGAGCTTGAGCAGGACAGCCACAAGAAATGGTGCAAGATAATGAATAGACCTACTAAGGAGGAAAGCCCTGACAAAGACCTTCAACAACAAGATGTTGATAAGGCAACTCAATATGACACATTTATTGAGTTAGATAAAGAAGAAGATGATATAACCGGAAAAAAGACTACATATGTTGCAGCTGAATCATGGCCACATACCAAAAATGACAACATTGTAGATACTAATGTCATAGACATTACCGATGACCCAACAGAGGAAGTGAATAAGGATGAAGATGTCATAGTTTCAAAGGACAAAACCAATGAACATGACACAAATGTTGATATTGCACAAGTGAATATTCTAGGCAACATGCCAATATTGATACAAGCTATCAATATCCTATAAGAATCAAGCAAGCCACCTAAGAATGATACTCCCAAGGATGCAGGAGAAGAGGAAAACAAAGAAAACACTGATGGTCAAAAAGACATCAGAGATACTCAAGATGTAATTGAAACTGATAAGGTTACAGGAGGAGATAAAGAAAAGGATGCAGATTCACAAGACAAGAATGCAGAAACCAAGACTGGTGAAGCTAAGGACACCAATGAGGGAGACAAACCTAAAGATGGTACTCCTAAGGAAACTGACAAGCATGCTACCGACGATGTTAAGGTGAATGTGGAGATGTCTATAGACACCCGACAAGCTGAAACTGATGCCAAGCAGTAGAAAGAAGCACAACAGGTCACTTCATCAAGCACAACAAAGAAAGTCAATAAATTGTCAATGGTTTTACATTCCAGTGATTCACAAAAGAAGAAGAAGAAATCAAAGAAGAACAAGTTAGAGGTCACATTGGATGAACTTATAGAAATACCAAAGTGTGACCCATCTACAATTGACTTTGAAGCATTACATAAATATGGAGAAATATGCCATAGGAAGGCATTGCAGGAGAAGCTGAAGAAACAGCACAGGGACTCCATGGTACTAGAGACAACACGTGACATATTACATCAAATTGTGCCCAATGTTAATATTGATTAGAACAAGCTGATACTAGAGCAATTAGCTACTCTAACTGACGCAATCACAACTCAGAATATTGATGTTGAGAAGGCAATTGAGAAGAGAGTCGAGATGAAATACCAACAAAATATCATTGAGAACATCAGCCAAGAAGTGGTGGTAAATAACGTAAAGCTATCAAAATTCATCACTGAATTAGACCCAATCATATCTAAAGCTATAACCTTGATTCAAAAGTTGAGCACAATTGAAAAGTTCACTAAAGAAAATAGTGAAAACATTGCAAAGTTGGATACAGGTCTAGCAAATAGTGCACAAAACTTAACCACTGATGGAGACAATGCAATCAAAATACATTATGAGAAGATTATAGAGATTAAAAGTTTAAGGCAGGAATTGTGGGAGGTAGAGACATGCTTTAGGGAATAAGTAACCGAGCTCCAAGTGCAACTTCTACCAAACCTTACATTGCTCCAAAAACATATCAGTTCAGCAAGGCAACTGATAGCAACTCCTGAGATGTCTATAGCAGACAACATCTATGACATGAACTCAAAGATGACACTCGAGCACATGGCTCTAGAGAACCTCAAATAACAATGGGATAATATGATGGAAGACATGAAGTCTTCACACTCCCACATTTTTGATAAAATATAAGGTAATGACCTTTTCCCTTAATATCAAAAAAGGGGGAACATGATGAGTACAAAATACAAAAAGATAAAATGACATGTATTCATTCATTCATTCAGATGGGCAAATAGTAGATATGTATATGTATATTCATATGGAAAAATGATATGTATAAGGAAAGACATCATATGTACATTTATATCGGCATATACATAGGGGGAATCATTAAATGACTAAGGATTATATATGTTGTATATACTTAACATTTTGTTAGTATTTTGCTCAGTTTTTTATACTAATGTCAAAGGGGGAGATTGATGACATTAATTTGCCATTAGTATGCAAAAAATACTTTCAATAAGCATACACTAAAAGATAGGACTGAGAAAACTGAAGATCAGATATTAAGAGATCATCGAAGATGACTAAGTGTAAAGAGAACCGATGACACAACTTAGTGTGTAAACCGAAATTGTAAAACAGAAGGATAAAGAGGAACCCGATAGAGGAACCCGATATGCAAGATATAGTGTAGACCAACAAGACAATTAAAGTGTAACCGATAGAACAAAACTGAAGGACAGTCAAGCATGACCGAAAAAACAAAATCAAAGGACAGTCAAGCATGATCGACAGACAGAATTGAAAGTCAGTTGTAGCCCGAAAAAATTGGATCTGACTTCCACATCAGATAAAGAAAGTATATTATATTTATAGGATTAATTTTTTTTAAATCCATTTCTTTAGGGACAAGATACATGAATGTAAGTGCTTTAATCAGTCTAACTGATTTAAAACACATAGACTAGGAGATCTAGGTATAAGTTGTAAACCTAATCTTAGATTTAACATTGTTTTTATTGAATCTTGATGAATTCAATCGATCTATAAATAGATGATGCAATCATTCATTATTAATGATGTGAAGAGAGAGGAGAACATGAATGAAACAAACAAGCTCATCTATGGATCAGATTGAGATTTTCAAGAACAAGAACAACAAAAGGTGAATTTGGTTATCAGAACCAAGAATAGAGCATACCAAGAATCAAAGGTATTATTCAATCACAATTAGGTGATAATATTTTTCATGTAAAATAAATTGGATCTATATCAGAAATAGGAGATTGCATTTACCAAGTCAATTTTTTAATTTTCTATCATTCTAACAAGTGGAGCAAAGTGTAAAAATAATTTCAAGGAAGGTGGATTTAACAGTCCAAAAACAAATATCTTAACCGAGTGCACACTTAACAATGTTGCTAAAGCTCTTAACAGAGTAGACTTTAACAGGTCTCCACCAATACTCCTAATAGGGTAGATCATTTGAAGTGATCAAAATTGTAAGCCTTAACCAGCCCCTTCCAATCTGTAGATAGTGAAGATTTTGTGGGTGTCATCCCCACCACAATTTTTACTTCCTCACAGGAGTTTTTTGTGATATCATATCTTGTGTTATGTGTCAAATTACTTTCATGAATTTTTCTATGAATGTTCACATGTATGTTTTTTATTTTGATTGAGGTTAAAATTGTTTTTTAAGGGAACCATAACCCTGTACAATTTAGAAAGAAAGATATGCAGGAAACAACACCACAAAAAAGGAAAAGACAACAAAAAACAATTGCTGGGGGAAAAAATGGAGACAATAGGAACCCCCCAGCACAAACTACCAGCAAAAAGAAGCTAAACCAACGAAAATATTTCAACCCCAAAAAACAACACAGTTAGGTCATTTTTTCCATAATCTTCGCAGAGTCAACCATCGCCATTTTATATTTGTTGATAGCCTCTCTGAGATCCTTTATTTCCTTTGTGCTACCAGTTTTCACCTTTTTTGCACTCGCTCTAGTATGAGTCCTAGGGACAGCAATGCTGGGGTCTATAGAAATATCATCATCCATAGTAATGGGAGTAGTGTTCCTGTCCAGCACCGAGAGAAATGCCCTTAAGTTGTTGTCAGTCACCTTCATGCCCTCGTAGTTATTTTTCATGATACGAATGAGAGTGTCTTCAATACTCTGAATACATATTTTAGTCATCTGATGATGGAAATTAGCCACCACATTAGTCCTTAATTCTATCTTCTCTAGTAGCCTTTTTCCGCTTCTTCCTCCTGGGTCTCATTTTCATTAGTAGCCTTAGTCATTGGTTTAGCAAGCATTAGAGAAATCTTATTCACTCTGTCCTAGAGCTCATCATACTTACCATTTATATCTTTGATTTCTTTAAGAAGATAGGAATTTAGCTGATAGTCCATCTCAGCCCGCTCTTTAACTACCTGCATAAATCTTGTGGGCTCTTGGCTTTTCACTGTCTCATTATCATGGCTGCCTCCAGCATTCTCTTTTCCTTTTTTATCATTATCCTCTTTTTTATTTACCTCAATCTTCTCATAATTATCCCTGGATAGCATACCCACTTTAGAATGAGAGTTAGCATAGTTCACCAGAATAGGTGTATTGTCGGGAGTAACCTTCACTTTAGACTTTAGGCTGGACTCAAGTATGTTAATGTTATGATTTGATATAATTCACATTAAGATAATTTAAATCATATTGAATGGATATAAAATTGATTGCAAAGGTTAATTGATAAAAGGTATACAAAAGTTTTAGAGGTACTGATTAACCCCTCCCCTCTCACTACATACTTCCCATTAATCACAACAAAAATTAGTTAGAACTTTCAGTCGGTGGAGGATGAAACTTAAGTAGCTCCTTTTGTAATCATTATGGACCTTTGGCAGTTGACACCTTTGTCTGTAGATATACAGGGTAACTTTTGAAACTTTTTGTGAGAGATATTGACCACTAATATAGGCTTACATACACTAGTATTTATCATAGTTACCCTTCATGTGCTCATTGATCAGGTGTCAAGTGTCTCTTTACTCTTCATCGATCACCTCCAGGTCTATTGTTGCTAGCTTCTTCTTCTTCTTGGGCTTAGTGTTGTTGTCCAAAAGTGTAAACTACTCCTCTGTTGGCCAATTAAAATCTTTTATACCCTGCAACTACTTCAGTTGTCTTTCCCACCTAGCATCAATAATAGCCCTTACATCTGCAACAAACTTCACAAATTTTGTTTCAGCTTTGAATGCTTCGTCTAAGGCTTTATTGAACTTGTCCATATCTAAAATGTTTTCCTTTATTATGAAGACCTCTTTTGCTGGCAGCAAGGTGTCAAATTCTCCCTTTCACTCCTCAACAACTTTTACCTCATCATTTTTATTTGTAATTGGAGGGATGAATTTTCTAAAATCAGGACCAAACATAACTATCCTTTATTGTACTTGATTGGCCTTCTCTTTAAAAAATGATAAAGATGCACCAATATGTTTTATCATCTCTCCCACTTGGCATACTGACTCTAGAAGGTCTGCTCTGTGGGGTTGCAATGCCTCTAATCTTTCAAATAAATATTATTTTCCTGACCATACACTAAACAATGGATCTAGAGTTATTATTTGGTCCTTTACCTCCTTTTCCAGATTAGGCAACTTGATGTATGCCTTGTGAACTACGTCCAATTTTCCCTTAAGAACACTTATTCTATGTTGCAAGATATTCGACAATGCAGAGAGGGAAACCTCATTTCTATCCTTATTCATTGTTTTTGTCTCCTTAGTAGCTTCCTCTATAGCATTAGGCTGAACAATTGCAACTTCTTGAGTTGGAGGAGGAAGAGCCTTGGAGGCCTCTTCCAATTTTTCTTTTAGATCCTCTATCTGCTCCTCCAAAGACTAGATCTTCATCAAACCCTTCTCTTTGTCCTTATCCAAGTAAATTGTCTCATCAAACATCCTCCCATACCTTTAAGATATTTTCTCTATTTTTTCCTCATACATGCGAGAAAAGTGGGTAACATATTGAATATTTCCAAGTCATATGTGTTCTGGACAATCCAAATGATCTTGTCCCCATCCATATTTTCTTCTATGTTTACCAAGGATGGATTTTGGGTTCTTGGGGCCAAAGACCACATAGCAAGAGTTTGGAACCTAGGATCATATCCACAACCTCTTATCATCTCTCCTATTTGGGTCTTCGGAGTCAATTGAGCATCTGGATGCTTTATGATATGATCAATGATAAATGTAGATGCTAGATCCCATCCCAAAACAAGTAGCATCTCACTAGACTTCACCAATTATCTGGCCTCTTCTGCTCTGATGGTCTCAGAAGCAAGGTCATAAGATTTCAAAGCCTGCAAGACTTCATCTCCAAGTTTTTGACCATTTGTTATATGTAATTGGGCTCCAACCTCTTGTTGCTTTCTCCAAATGAGAAAGTTCTTGAATTCATCACTTTTGATGAAAGCATCATCACTAAGGAGCTCTTACTAGTAGAGTTATCTTTCATCCTTGCACAATTGAAGGGAAAATTCCACCTCCTCTTGGACTTCCTTTTCTTTCTCTTTCCTTGTCTGATATTTTTCTTAATTAATGATGATAGTGTTTATCACCAATGACCAAGGCAATTGTTCTATCTTTCTTATTTCTATGCACCTCTGTCTAAGAGGGTCCACATTGCTCTTTCCTTTGATTTTTCCTTGGAGGCTCACTTGTAGCCTTAGTGTCAAGAGCTTTTGTCACAGCAGCCTCTGTGCTCTGTTCATACCTAGCTGGTTGATCCATCTGAGGAGGGTTATGTAGTTCATATCCTCTCTCACTGTCTTCTTCATATTTAGAGGATGAGTTCTGCTTAGGTAATTTTTTCTTTTCCTCTAGTTGATCTTCTAATTTATTGTATAGTGTATCATACATATCAATCATTTTGGTGATCCCGGTTAAGTGAGGCAACCCTGGGATGAAACCTCCAAAATGACATCCTGCCTTTTTCATTTGCTTCTCCAAGCCTACCAGGTCTAAATAATTTCCTGCTCTCTTTTTAGCTTCCTTCTCAACCACATTTCTGATAACATCCTCCTCATCACATCCTTCATGTTCCCAGATGTTTGTAACACTTGGGGTTATCAATTTGTTATCACTTTTGATGAAACCCTCAGGATTTACATACTTGTATTGGGCCATGCTCATCTTGAATTGTACCAAACACTTATTTATCCCTTCCATGGCCTTCTTCCTATTGTCCCAATGTTAAGATAATGGAAAGGATGTGTACTAAGAGGGGAGGGGTGAATCAGTACCCTTAAAAACTTTTAGAAAAATCTTTGCATTCACTATACTATATTAAACGACTGAGTAGATTGCTTAATCCAAACATATAGTATCAATACTGAAATGTAAATTCATGTAAAATAAACATTACACATACAAACAATTAAGTAATCTTGAGACTAGTATTTTGGTATCACAGAAAACCCATGTTAGAAGGTAAAAACTGCGGTGGAGATGAGACCTACAAAACTTCACTATTGTAGTAATAATGGTAGCCTGTTAAAGCTTTACAAAATGATCACTTCTGATGATCTTACCCTGTTAGGAGTAACAAAAAGATCGACTAGATATACCTCATGGGAGAATTTAGCAACACATTCTATGTGTACACTCGGTTAATAGATTTACAATAAGACGGTTAAGTCTACTCTGTTAAGAGATTTTGAATCTATTACAACTGTTAGAGAGTAAAAAAAAAGTTGATCTGAAACATATACAATCTCAAAAAAATTTATACACATCCATTAAGTTCATATAAAACATATCACCTCAATGTGAATGATAATACCTTCTGCTCTATTCTGCTCGGTAGCCTTGCCTTAGTTCTATAAACTGAATACTGCAATGTGGTCTATATCCTTGAATCCCTTGTCTGATCTCTAATGTCTATAGTATGGCAGCTACTTGATCAACATCCATTACAAAATTGACATCTATACAATTATATATCAAATGATGTGACCTAATTAGGGTTCAACATTTACATCTTTACCCTAATATCAATGGTGTACATAATTTACCTTGATCATCTATACATAGGAGACATAAATAATTATTTCTATAAATCTGTAATTAATGTCCTCCTTGATCATGTAAGTCATTATCTAGGCTGGGTCAAAATTTGTTACATAGAATAATGTGCCTTTACAAACTTTAATGTGGACTATGTTTGACTCAGTAAATGTTGTTCCTTGGTGCTCAGTTATACTGCGTATCTTAGTTTTACTAGAATTCAGTTATGCTTGTGTAGCTCGGTGTTGTCTATGCTCGGTATAAACTATTTACTCAGGTGTCACTATACTCGGTTAAATGTGGGCGTGATCAGTGCTCTCGGTTAACTCTGCACTTTGGTGATATAAATCAACTACCTTGTGTTGACTCTGTCACTGACTGTCTATTATGTCTTCTTAATAACTAATGAAAACTTCAATGTGCAGTAGGAGTAACATTATCCCCTTTGGCATTAGTATCAAAAACTTAGTACTTTACATACTATACTATACATGATGACTTCCCCTTTGTACATGCTCCCCCTTTTTATATACTCAGTATATATAGATGAACATCTTGATTATACATATGTATCCCTCTTTTACTATATATATATACTACATATGTTTCCCCATTTTTGAAATAATGACAAAAGGTGCATAACTTATAGTTTGTCAAAAATATTAGGATGGGCATTCTTTAGAGTTTCCAATAATGTCTCTCATTACTCCTTTAAGTGTTCCAGTGTGAGTAGCTCTAGTTGTAGTTGGGTATGCATATCATATATGTTGTCTGTTATTGATAAATCCGGGGTGGAAATGAGATTCTTTTCCATAGTCACATGTTTTTTCATCATTGCTAAATTTTGGAGTAACGTTGCCTAGAGCTCGGTTACTTTCTCTCTAATTTGTTCCTCTTCTTTCTTTAAGTCCTGTCTCAACTGCTGGTTCTAAAGTATCTTCTTATAATGCAACTGTAATGTATGTTGCTCGGTTGATAGAGGCTGTGCACTATCCTTTAGATCTTGGTCTAATTTCTTTAGCTTTTCACTAATCTCAATAGTGAAGTGATCTAATATGCATAACTATTGTAGAATAGTAATGGCCTCAGATATAACATTTTCTAAACCACTTAAAAATTCTGACAGAGTTACCTTGTGTACTACCACTACTTGGGTGATCTTCTCGGTAACTTTGTAATGGATCTTCTTCTCAGCTCGCTCTTCAAATATTTGCTCAGCATCAATGTTAGGCTTGTCAATTTCCTCGGTGAGCAGCTCAAGTTGTTCCAGTATGGGGGTTCGCTCATCTATACTAATATTTGGTGCAACCTACATTAAGATCTCTTTTGCCTTCTCAAGTATTTGGGCACACTTTGCTTCTATTCTAAGCTTGTCTTGTGTAGCTTTTCTATTGCAAAGTTCACCATATTTCTTCTATGTTTCAGGATCAAGTGTCTTAGGATTCCATTTAGGTATCTCTATGATTTCATCTAAAGTAACTGGATCCTTGGTTCTTTTATGCTTCTTCTTCTTCTTACCTTGATTTCTCAATGTAGGTGAGAGAGCCAATGTTGACTGAGCCTTTTGCTTATTTTCTAACTTTGATAGCTCAGTACTCGGTGTGACAACCTGTTGAGGTGTCTTGGTAACTGACCTTGTGTAGGTAGTAGATGTATCTACTGTCTTGTCGGGATTCTTTGTAGTACCTTCACCTTTCTCTTTGACAGTAGTGTTAGTGGTATCTTTTTTAGTATCATCTTGTTTGGTTTCACCACTATGCTCGGTCTCTTTACCGTGTTCTCACCCTTATCTTCATTTGTATTTGTTGTCTGCTCGGGTGTCTTTTCCTATGCTTCAATCTCAATCTCAATTGCCTTAACCCAAATAGGTAATTGGTCTGGTGTAGTAGCTCAGGAGACCTGCGATGTATCCTTCTCATCAATGGTCTCAGTTGCACTGATAGATTCATCTTCTTTGGCCTTGTCATCCAGATCTCCTTCCATTACATCAGTGATTATGATATTTGGGTGACCTAAATTGGTCAGGAGTTCAGGAATACCATCTAATACATTATCAACTTTTGCATCATCAACTATTATAGGGTCTATACTTGGTTCAATAGATGCAACATTAGTTACTTCCTTGGTGTCCTGGGTGTCCTTAGATGGATTCAGTAATTTGTTCCATATTTGAGTGTTCTCAACTTCCACTTCCTTCAAGTTTCCTTGCAATATATTCAATTTCCTTGCCTTCTTAGGAAATTATTTGGCATACTTCTTCATCAGACTGCCTATTTTCTCAACTGTATAGTCTTCTTTAATAATACTGAGAGTGACCTCTCTCATCTATTTCCCAGTTTGTAGTGCATATGACCATCTTGATGATATTTTATCATACAATTCTGATGGAATAGAAGTAGCAAACTCAACTGGAACTTGTTTCAATTTAATCATCATACCTATTGTTTCTTCTTCAATTTTCTCCTTGTTCTCTGTAGATATATCTTCATATGCTTGTATCTTTGGATGTCCTAATTGTCTGGTTGTCTTTATTGTCTCTACAATCTCATCAATAGACTGTGATGGCTTATTCTGTACAACCTTCAAGTGTTCTAGATTTTCATCAGAATCATCCTTGTCATCTTTGTTTCATAGATATATCCTCTTTCATTGTCTCGGTGTAGGATTCTTGGTTGTGCACTATTGTTTCCTTGTCTAATAAGTAAATTTTGGTGAGGTCCTTGTAATTTTAGCTACACCTTTCTTCAAAGGTGGTGAATCACTGGTAATCAATTGTGATCTTGTATGATGTGGAGATACAATCTTTGTACTTTTTCTCTTTGTGGCCTTAGATTCCTCAACTAGTGTGTCATCTAACTCAGTGGCATCTATGTCATGATCTGGTTCTTCTACTTGACCAACTGAGGTTTTCTACTCAGTTTCTTCATATTTATCCAACTCTTCTTCGGTTATATAAAGTTTCCTTTTCAATGTTTTTACTATTTTGGTCTTTTTCTGACCAACTGTTGTACTTGTAATTGAATTTGTATCTGGGTCTTTTCCTCATCATAAGTGCCAAATCTCATGGTAGATTTACCAACAAGCTCATTTAGCAATTTTTCAATAGCCTCTGTAGCAACATCAATATTCAATTCATACTCCATTGGAGGTAGCCATATAGTCCTCAGATCTACTAATTTTATCAATGTTGTCTCTGTATCTACTACAAAACATATATTATCTTAGTATTTATCTACAATTTGTTTGGAATCCGGGATCTCTTTTCCATTCTAGCCTTAAATTTAGCAAAGTAATCATTTATTACTGGCTCAAAATTCTCTCCTAATCTTGTAATAATTTACTCTATATGTACTGTACCCGGTCTATCTGTCTTCCATTTAACTTTACCGATCGATGAAAAGAATTTTTGCATGTAGAAGAATATGCAAAGTAGTAAGGAACCTAAATTATAGGTATTTGTCTTTTTTGTCCTTATGGTTCTCATATTCTCCTCAAATTGCTTCCGCAATAGCTCAAAAAGATCAAATTGTAGACCGTTCTTCACTATCTTGTAATCTATATCCACATCTCCACATGGTATGTTGTTAGGCCTACTAGATTGAAATATCTTATACCCAATGGCATAAGCACCGAATCTCAATTCAACATCCTTGATGCAGTTGACCTTCAAGCCTCTACCATCCCACTCAACTAATGTAAGCTTCTCCTACTCGGTTCTCGATAGGTGTTTGAGGGCTTTGTCTTTGTAACATATTGGATATCCTGTAACTGCATGAATGACATCCCTGGATATCTTCTTAGGTTCATCCAACCATAACTTCCCTTCATGTACTTGGTGAAGTACAATGCAGATCCACTCATTCTGAAAAACCTTCGATAAATCTAGGGCATGAGTTAACCCTTTAACTTCTAAGTGTTTGTGGTATTCCTTCATCTTTCCATCTGTATACATTGATTGATAAGTGGACATGAGCTCAAAGTCTCCTATTTCTCCAATCTTGTAGTATATGTATGCACACATGTCTTGCACTAGAAAAACCCTAGGTGTAATAGACAAGAATGCACCTTGATTATTTGGTTGTGCTACGACTTGTGGATGGATCTTGTAGTTAGGTTTCGTGCAAGTGGAGTTCTTGATTAGAACAACCTTCTTTTCCTTGTCCATTTTCACTTTTTTTGTTTGGGATGAAGATGCCATGATTCAAAATATTTAGGGCTTCCATAAAATGTGCTCGAATAACTTGGTAAGGGTAGAATGCTCAATAACTAACCTCTGTATACTCAGAAATCTGCTAAAATCTTTGTAGAATTCTTGGAAATCTCTTTCTACAATTTAGCTCTTCGTTCTATGTTTAGCTCCATGATTGTATTGTGAACAAATGAGCTCACATCAACTAAATTTATAGTAAATAAGTTAGGGCGGTGCAATAAATGGGCTTCACCAGCCACTCGGTGAACAAATGATACACTCAGTTAACACTATCAATTCTTCATCTCGATAAATGGTACAAATTCTTGGTTGTCATAACAACTTGGTAAACTCTTCTCATTTTCACCGACTAACAGTTTTAACTTGGTACATATTAACTGACACGACTAAATCATAGTAATCAAATATATAATGCCACAGTGCATCTTTATTCATGTTGATTTGGCATATGTGCAATAAATATAGGAACTAATGTAAGATATAACATTGCAAAACATAGTTCCATACCTGCTTGTATTGCTCAGTTGGGGACGATGGATCCACCTAGCCCATTGGATGAGGTGTCACCGATATTTGTGCTTAGTCCTGCATTATCATTTGATGCTTTTATCCACATTTGATTCCTGATCCTCATAATTTCATCAATTGTACTGCCATTCCCATGAGTGTTTATTTGGTCTACACAATATCTACTTAAGTGACCAACTTTCTGACAGTGAGAACATGTCATTCTAGAGTTTGACCAATTCCTAGATTTGATTCGCCATAGTCTCATACAGTTTTCTACTATATGTCCATATTTTCCATATGATTCACAATTTCTCCAAGTTTTGTAATCCCATGCATAAGCATTGCCTTGTCTTCTCAGTTTTTTACTGATTCTTATCCTTTAGGCTTCCAGATCTGCTTTGTGTTCTTTCTGCATGCTTGAGTTGTGTGACCATTCATGTTGCAATTTTGACACTATTTATCCATGTATGGTTTCTTTTGTGGTTTGTTCAACTTGGATCTACACTCATGTGCCTGATTTCAATGTTTATTACAGTTATAGCAAATACCATTAAATTTAGGAGGGTTTCTAGGAATACCTTTTGTTTTGCTCCTGCAAACATTTGATGTGTGGCTTGGTTTTCCACAGTGATGGCAAGATGGATTCTTTTGCTTAAGATTTGAGTAGACATTCCTTTTTTTAGCTTGATTTTACGATTCACCTTTCTCGGTATACCCTAATCTGGTATTGTTATTTAGTCTTCTTTGATGGTTCAGAAATTCATCCATTCTCTTAGTACTTTCTTCAGATCTCTTAATCACTTCATTATGTTGTTGTAACATCTTCACTTCATTTCTCAGTTTCTCATTTTCTTCTATCAGTACGCTAATATCATCTATTCTTTTTGCAAGTTTAGTATTCACTAAATTAGCCTCATGATTCATAGCAACCACTTGATTGATGATCTCAAAATAATTTTTAGTAAGTCTAGATATCTCACTTTATTTCTCTTGTAACTTTTCATTCATCTTTCTTCTATCATCAACAACCATGTTTCTATCTTATTCATCATTCTTTGCATCATTCAAGACTTCAACCATTCTAACCATTTGTGTACCTTGTCTGATCTTTAGTGCTTTCAATTGTTTAGTAAGTGGTTGATTGCTCTCAGTTAGCTTTGATATTATTCCTTCAGGTGCATCAGATATGCTACCAGATTCAGATCCAGATGTATCAAATGGGTCATGAATCTCTTCTTCATGATAATCAATCTCAGGAAAATGAAGTGCCATATCCTTTCTCTTAATCATCATCTCCCTGAGTTTCTCTTTGTCTTCTTTCTACTGTTCAACATAGATCTACAGTTGTAACTTCTGATTCTCAATAGTGTTATCAAGTGTATACCTCTCCATTGTAAGATCTTTTCTTCTTAGTTGTTAAATATTCAAAATAAGAGAATAAGCTCTGATACCAATTGTTGGCCCAATGTTAAGATAATGGAAAGGATGTGTACTAAGAGGGGAGGGGTGAATTAGTACCCTTAAAAACTTTTAGACAAATATTTGCATTCACTATACTGTATTAATCGACTGAGTAGATTGCTTAATCCAAACATATAGTATCAATACTTAAATGTAAATGCATGTATAATAAACATTTCACATACACACAATTAAGTACTCTTGACACTATTATTTTGGTATCACAGAAAACCCCTGTTAGAAGGTAAAAACTGCGGTGGGGATGAGACCCACAGAACTTCACTACTGTAGTAATAAATGTATCCTATTAAATCTTTACAAAATGATCACTTCTGATGATCTTACCCTTTTAGGAGTAACAAAAAGGTCAACTAGATCTACCTCATGGGAGGATTTAGCAACACATTCTATGTGTGCACTCAGTTAAGATATTTACAATAAGACGGTTAAGTCTACTCTGTTAAGATATTTAGAATCTATTACAATTGTTAGAGAGTAACAGAAAGTTGATCTGAAACATATATAATCTCAAAATTGTTGATACACATCCATTAAGTTCATATCAAAAATATCACCTCAATTTTAATGATAATACCTTCTGCTCTGTTCTATTCGGTAGCCTTGCCTTAGTTCTGTAAACTGAATATTACAATGTGGTCTATGTTCTTGAATCCCTTGTCTGGTCTCTAATGTCTGTAGTATGGTGGCTACTTGATCATTTATTGATAAACATCTATTACAAAATTGACATCTATACAATTATATACCAAACAATGTGAACTAATTAGAGTTCAACATTTACATCTTTACCCTAAGATCAATGGTGTGCATATTTTACCTTGATCATCTACACATAGGAGACATAAACAATTAATGTTGTAAATCCATAATTAATGTCCTCCTCGATCGTGTAAATCGTTATCTAGGTCGGCTCAAAAGTTGTTACATAGAATAATGTGCCTTTACAAACTTTTATGTGGACTCTGTTCCACTCGGTAAATGTTGTTCCTCAGTGCTCGGTGTATACTATGTATCTCGGTTATACTCACATTTGTTTATGCTTATGTATCTTGGTATTATCTGTGGTCAGTATAGTTTGTTTACTCATGTATCACTGTACTCGGTTAACTGTGGGCATGATCAGTGCTCTCGGTTAACTCTGCACTTCGGTGATATAAATCAACTGCCTTGTGTTGACTCTATCACCAACTGTCTATTATGTCTGCTTGATAAATAATGACAACTTCAATGTGCAGTAGGAGTAACACTCAACAATGGCCTAACCAAAATCCTCGTTATCCACCCTTACCACCTCCAGTATCTCAACCTGCAATAATGCCACCTCCTTCAGCCACAAGTCCTACTCCAAAGCAAACACAATTACCTACTCATCCATAGCCTAATCCTAACAATAAGCAACAACAACCAATGTATGCCACTGATACTCAGTAGTACCTTGCATATGCACTAGAGATATCTGATATCCATTTGAGATCTGGTACTACTCTACCTGCACCTGAGCCTCTTGTTATACAGAAGTTCCAGACATTCTTGCAGCATCAACACCACTTCCAGAAGTTACCTTGCCAAATAGTGTCCAACCAACTGATATCCCAAGTAAAATTGATGTTCACACCTCATTTAATCCTCCCTTTCCACAAAGTCTTAGCATGGAAAAACCTATATCCCAAGAAGAAACACCATTTGATATCCTTGAGCAGCTAAAAAACACGCATATTCAGATTCCTCTGTTCCAAGCTATCAAAGATGTTCCTCTTTATGGAAAATCTATTAAGGAAGCATGCCTTAAAAATCCTAGATGTAAGAAAAAGGATCCTCAAATAGTCCATGTTATAGTCATACCAAATTATTCTATCCCTGGAAGCCCAGTTGTTGATCTTATAATTAATGGCCAGTCTATAAAAAATTCTCTAGTTGATTTGGGAGCAGCTATAAATTTTATGACTAAGGATACCATGCATAGGTTGAGTATAGAGGGATTGAGAACCACACCAACTATCTTACAACTTGCAGATAGTTCCACAGTAACCCCAGATGGCATCATAGAGGATATAGCAGTCACGTTGGATTCATGGGAATATCCTGTAGACTTCCTAATATTATCACCTAAGGTAAACTTTGCTAGCTATCCAAGTATCCTTGGAAGACCTTGGTTAGCCACTAATGATGCCAATATTAGTTGCAGATTAGGTAACATGAAAATTTCAAATGGCCAAGCAATAAAGAAGCTAGCATTATATCCTCCTGCCCAACCCCAACCAAATTTGAGTACACCTATTTGGCCAAATTTGGGAGATGATGAAGAAGAGATAAATTCTAGTGCTCAATTAATCATGTTACATAGGAAATCCTTAATGAAAACACAAGAAGAAGATGATGTGATTCAAAGTATCCTTACCAATGAGTGTGTCATAGAAAAAGATATTTCTAGAAGTTCTATTCTACAGTTGTGTACCTATGAGGACTGTATTTTTTCAGCAACTCCTGATGTTATCTATCAATTACTACCCTGTGAAGTAGATACAAGCCCAATATTTGAAGTGTCAATGCTAGATCTGACAACTACTATGGAAGTTTCTCCTGTTCACAATCTTCATGTTAACAGTAAGTTGCCACCGCAATAATTGGCATTGTTAACTAAACTCTTGTGTAAGCATGAAAAATATTTTGCTTGGGATTATGGAGACATGACAAGCCTGAACCCAAAGCTCTGCACACATAGAATCTACATCAATGAAGGTAGTCTACCACTCTACCAACCTCAAAGAAGAATTAACCCAGCCTTGAGAGAAATAGTGAAAATTGAGTTGCAAAAATTGTTGGATGCTGGTTTTATATATCCAATCTCTGACAATAAATGGGTATCACCTTTGGACATAGTGCCTAAAAAGGGGGTAAATGGAGAATCTGTGTATATTATAGGGAATTGAATAATTCCATAAAGAAAGACCATTTTCCATTGTCATTTATTGATCAAGTTCTAGACACTTTAGCTGGAAAGAAGTACTTCTTTTTTCTGGATGGATACAATGGTTATAACCATATTAGCATTGTTCCAAATGATTAGGAGAAGACCAAATTTACATGACCTTGGGGAACATATGCATATTTTGTGTTACCTTTTGGCTTATTTAATGCACCATCTACTTTCCAAAGAGCTGTAATCAGCATTTTTGCTGACATATCACATGATTGTATGGAAATATACATGGATGACTTCACTACATTTGGTGTTACCTTTGAGGAGGCTTTGAAGAACTTAGAAAAAGTGCTAATCAGATGTCAAGAACATAACATGTCTCTCAACAGTGAGAAATGTTTCATGATGATGCAGGAAGGAGTAGTGCTGGGACATTTCATCTCAGAAGCTGGCATCCAAGTAGACCCTGCAAAAATTGAGGTAATTCTCACATTGCCTATACCTTCTAAGAAAAACGATGTTAGATCCTTCTTAGTACATGCTGGATATTATAGGTGTTTCATTCAAAACTTTAGTCAAATAGCTATTCCTCTATACACCTTTCTTACAAAAGAGGCTGAGTTTGCATGGAAATCACCTTGTGATGAATCCTTCCTATAGCTCAAGTCACTTTTGACAACTACATTAGTCCTTGGGGGCCCTAATTGGTCTTTACCATTCCAAATACATACAAATGCTTCTGACTATGCAATAGGTGTTGTCTTAGGACAAAAATCTAGTAACCTCAAAAATGCAATTTACTATATCAGCAAGAGTTTACATGGACCAGAGTCAAATTACATAGTGATCGAAAAGGAATTACTGGCAGTAGTTTATGCATTGAATAATTTTTTCCATTATGTAACAAGCTATCCTATCTTCATTCATACTAACCATGCAACAATCAAGTATCTTATGAACAAACCTGCCATCTCAGGCAGGTTAGCAAGATGGCTTCTTCTTTTGCACAAATTTGATATAACCATCATTGACAAGCCAGGGAAAGAAAATGTAGTAGTAGACTATTTATCCAAAATCCAGAATTCTACCAATGATACTACTGTGGTAAATGACACATTCCTTGATGATCATTTGTTTCATATTGCTATCAAGAGTCCCTGGTATGGTGATATAGATAATTACCTTGCAGCTAAAAAAATGCCCACACATTTCTCTCTTAAGGACATAAGAATGGTTGTAGAGAAAAGCTTCCAATTCTCTTGGATTGACAACACACTATTTTATATTGGTCCAGACCAAGTCATGAGGAGGTGTGTGTGGGAAAATGAGACATATGATATCCTCCATGCTTGTCATGATGATCCCTATGGAGGACACTTTGCAGCTAGGAGGACAGCCCTGAAGATCCTAACAATAGGTTACTACTGGCCCACACTTCACAAGGATGCAGCCAAATATACAAGAAAATGTGATAAATGTCAGAGGATGGGTCATCCAACAAAATTAGATGAAACGCCCTTAAATCCACAAGTGGTGGTAACACCATTTGATAAATGGGGCATAGATTTCATTGGTCCAATAGACCATCCATCTAATGGGAAATCTTACATCTTGATATGCACTAATTATCTAACCAAATGGGTGGAAGTAAAATCCATGAAGCATACACAAGATCATAAGGTAGCAGAGTTTTTGTATGAGGAAATCTTCACCCGTTATGGTGTGCCAAGAGAGCTTGTAACTGATCAGGGAGCACAATTCACATCCAATCTGATAACATAACTCATGAAGGAATACAATATGAGACATCAAAAGTCCAGTCCCTACCATCCTGAAGCCAATGGTCGGGCAAAGGTTACAAATAGAGAGATTGAAGCCATTTTAACAAAAGCAATTCATCTACACCATCAAGATTGGAGCAGTAGACTCTCAGAAGTAGTCTGGACATACAGAACAACATGGAAAAAAACCATAGGGTTCACTCCATTTGAATTAATATATGGGAAGGTAGCAATGTTACCAATTGAATTCAAGCACAAAACATTGTGCACTACACTGGATTTAAACATCAACCTTCCTGCAGCATAGAAAGAACAACTGTTGCATCTCAATTCCTTGGATGAAATGCACAAATCTGCATTGGAGCACAATGAGATAGTACAAAAACAAAGAAATAAGTGGCATGACTCTCATATTAAGAGAAAATAGTTTCAAGTTAGTGATTGGGCATTACTGTATGATTCCAGATTCAAAGAGATACCATGCAAGCTACAGACAAGATGGTTGGGACCATATGAAATAAGCCATGTCTTTGCCAATGGAGTAGTCTAGTTGACAACTATTGACCCAGTACACTTCAAGTTATTAGTCAATGGGAATCGACTTCATCTATATCATCAGCCCCAGACCAAAGAAGACTTCCTACAAAAATTTAGACATACAACTCCAAATGAGATCAAACAATACTTCCTATAGTAGAGGGTGCAAACCTTTTTCCTGCAACTTCAACGTAGCATTCCTTTGAATATGCCCATAATAAAAACTTCATGTTCAAATGAATTCCATTTCTCAATTCACTTCCTATATTCTTATTTTTAGTAAATTTCATTTATTTCCCTTCCACCCACCCATCCTCCACATCATCACCTCTTTCCATTTCTATGTTTCAAATAAGAGTCATGTCAGCTGACACATGAAGCCGCTAGCATTTTTCCACTCTTGCCACCTTTTTTCATGTGTGCAATAATCAAATGAAAAGTACAAACTTTTCAAATTTATTTCCAATTTTAGCACATAGATTTAGGTAATTATATCTAGTACTGCAATAAATCTATGATTACGGCATTAAGCCAGTTTCACACCCCGTGCCAAGTGTGACAAGTGTGGACACTTGTCTTTGTTTCATAGGGGTGGGAAGTGTATTAAGTTCTAATATCATTTCTAATTATCCTTGTCATTTCTCATAAATATTTCCCATCACCTCAAATCTGTACTTTGGCCTTGTCTCAATAAACCCCGTTACTATCTCACACAAGTGTCGTACTGTTATTCCAAAATTATCCTTGATTTTTAGACTTTTTGTGACCCAAAATTACTATAATTAAACTATGTGGAAACTCATAGTTAGAGTTATAATTTCTTCTATTAAGCATCATTATAATTGTTTATGTCAAGAACAATAGAAGATTGCAAGAGAAAGGTCTGTAGTTTCAAGAAGAACAATTTGAAATTCAAAATGGAATAAGGTATTCGTCAATTACAGAGAAGAAGAGTTGAAAGATTGAAAAGCTACGGTAGAAATTTGGAGGCAAATATTTGGAACAAATGGGAGGGTAGCAGCAGCAGCATCAGCTAGTGGTTCATGGTGTTTTTCTTACATATGTTGAAGTAGTGAGGAGGTTTAATGCATGTGGTTGGTTGGGTAATTTCTTGAAATTAATGAATTTTGATGAAGAGGTAGCATCTAAATTCATGAATACATTCGAGGAAGGGCAGGCAACCGTATGCGATTTAACAATTGTCTCTATAGAAGAACAAATAGTAGAGATAACTGGGTTACCATCAATTGGGGAACATTACCCCAATGTGCATGACGCCAGGTCAGCGCAAGCCTAATTTACCCTTCCAAGTGACCCTCCTCTGGAGATTAACAAGCAAGGGTGCAAATGAATGTCTCTTCCTCTACCATTTAATGAGATGGAAACACACATTATCAAGTATTTGACTTGTGAGGGAAGATTTTCAAATTTTCATGCACATCATTTCAAGTTACTTAGCTACGTAAGGCATAATCTTCTAGTAAATGTTCCTAATTTCTTGTATAACATGTTAAGTATCACTACTAAGGAAACCCAAAAGGGGAATGTAAATTCTATCTCTTAGCATGCCCTAATAAAATTTATAGTTGATAAATCCCTTAGGGAAGCCTTTCCTTTGGCATGGTTAGATTTTGTTCAGCTTAAAACCCTACAATCTCATGTTGAGCCTATTGAGAAACCTAGAAATGATGATGCAACACCCACTGAACTGGTTGTTGAGCAAGTCACCCAAGAAATAGAACCCAAAAAAATTCAATAAAATAGGCCTTCACCTTCTCATAGAAGCAATGTCCCTACTCCTGCTCAAAATAAAGGAAAACAAAAAGTAGGAGAAGGAACTTCTATTCCTGCAGCTGAACCACAAAACCCCACAGCTTCGAAAGGAAAGAAAAGAAAATCGGCTCATGCAGCAGAGAGACGAAATAAAGCTAGTAGAAAGAAGTTTGTAGAGGTCGAGGAAACTCCTTTAAGGAGAATCCATATAATGATAGGAAAAATTCCTAAAGTGTCCCTAGAGAGCCAATCTATTTCTCCCGAACAAGCTGATATAGAACCCCATGTGCAATATGTTCCAAATGATTCCCCAACTCGGCCTAAAATCCCAAACATTTCTCAAAACCTAAATGAGAAATGTGATGATGAACCTGTTGTATGTTAGAACTTCCCCCAAGAGAGCCATCAGAATACCCCAGAAAGCAATGAGGAATAAGTTCAAATGCCTCACTAGTCAACCCACTCACAGAATGCTCTAGTGCCTTATCAAAGAACCTGGTTTACCATCTACTTAGAGAAAGCATGGAGAGAACAGAGGAGGTAGAACAATTAGATAGAAGAGTGTTCTCCACCCACTTTTCAATCACTCCTCTTTGGATTATACGATAAATTTGTTTTTAAAACAACCCTATGGAAAGAAGAAAAGTAGAAAATGCAAAGGGTAATAAAAGGCCAAGATGAGGAAATAACAGACCTAAAGGAGGAATCGGCAAAGCAAAAGCAGAGAATGGATCATGCCTTGAATTTGGCTGATCAAGTTATCACTTGTAGACCTCCTCCTAGGGTCTACGCTATTTGTTTAAAATATTAGTTCCTTTTATTTCAACTTATGATGACCTTAAAGAGCATAGACTCTGAGTTCAAAATGGCCCAGGAATTCTATGGCCTATATCAAACCCTTCCTTCATGGCAGGAGAACCTACTTTGTGAGTTATACTTGCACAACTTCATTATCCCTGGAGAAACCAAATGGAATCCTTTACTTTATATTGGGGATATACACTTGAGGGCATTAATGTCCTGGATGCATAATGAAGAAAACTATGAAAGATAGTTAGACAACTACATAGATCGGGAGAAGTCAGAACCATTACCATTAAGAGCTTAAAGCAACAAACTTGATGTGCTCCTCAGGGATTGGTTCAACCTCACCTATGGAATTATAAAAGTAGAGACTAAGGATAAAATATTTACTATCAGGGGAGAGGTCTATGCAAAATATGAGGGGGTGTCCTACTTTATTTTTTAGAGAGCCCTGGCTGGTGCTGGAAGCAGGTGGAATAGACTGCCAGAAGCATTCAAGACATCATAGCCACACTACCCTATTATCTTGAGGAAGCAATTCATATAGCACCAAATTATATCCAGCTAGGCAGGCAGATTAGATGTGATCTTTGGTGTCCCCTTACAATGCAGCCACCTATGCTCATATGGCCTCTTTATGATATCAACGCTGCAAGGTTTGATCAACTGCAGGAGGACTACAGGGTGTATGTATGGGAAAAGAACAAAGGTTTATACTATACCTTTAAGATTCAAAAGAGAGGAAGGATGGAGGTTGGGGAGTTCATAGGAATTGCAAAGAAATGCAATGCTTGAGGAAAAGCATTTTACTTGTCGAGGGCAGATGATGAGACAATAAATTGTCTTTGTTTTATGTTAATCTTGATACTCCATTTAAAACATTACCAAGACATCTGTGAACCTATATATTGCAGTACTTCATATAGCTATCAGAATGTGTGTTCTAATATTTGGATTGATTTGACTAATTTACTTGTATATATATCTGCATGCTACTAACCTTCCAGGGAAAAAGGAGCAGCTTGAGAGTGGTCAACAACATTAAAGAAGAAATGTTGAATTTCTATCTATGATGGAGAGAATCATCATGGCACCGAGAGACATGTCTACTACATTGGAGGAGCCACCATCTCAGAGAATATAGGAGTATAGCTCTGCTATATTTCCTCAGCGCTCATTATCCTGTTGAATCAGTCATCTAGACTTTATTACATTATTTTGTGGGTTGTTACTTTTCCTTTTTCTTCTATGGAAAAATTTAAGTTATAACTTATATTTATGATTTGAATAAGCGTCAATCCTCTATATATAGGGATTTGATTTTTATTTTGTAAGTTTTCAGTTTTGTAAAATATATTGTTGTTGCATCTTGCACAACAAGTTACTTTTCTAGTTCTGTGCATTGTTTTTATGTAATCAGTTTTTGAAATATAATGAAGTGATTTTGGTTTAAATTTTGTGTTAGTAGTTATCATAAGCCAACCAAGGGTGGCCACTTGGGAGGTGGATTAGATTAGAGTAGATTAGATTTACTTTCAACATTTACAACATTTCGAGTAGGATTTTACTATTTCATTCCCGCAGCATTAGATTCATGTATGTTCCTGCAACACTTGCAAGGATAATTATGGTGAATGCTATGGGTTGATAGAATAGGTTTAAACTAAGTTTGCATTTTTTAGAATTAATTGCATTAAGTAGTCAAGTCTGTTTACTTTCCTGTAGCAATAGTGTAGGTCTCTTTCATGCATTTTTCTTTTCTGCAACATAGGTAGTATGACTCTTTGAGAAACTTAGTGCACATATTGTGTTGTCCCATTTCAAGTATATGTCCCTGGGTTGCAAATTTAAATGCATTTTATGGTAGGAAAAGTAATCCTTAGTTTGAATATATTGTTCCTAGGAGAAGCTTTGGCATGATTATTAGTACCTATTATGAGGCGGTTCACTCACTGTAGGTAGGCTCACTGTTGGTCGGGATAACTACCCTTAAATATGAATAGGCTCACTCCCAATACACATAGGCTCACTACCAAAGTATATGAAAAAATATTGAATCCACCACTGATATCACTATCACCAACACTCTGCCACACACATGAGCAATAAAAAGATCTCTAAAATAGTTTCACAATCACTTTGTATACAAGCAATGCATAAGCCACACAAATAACTTAATTCCTCACTATTCTTATATTGCTCGATGTCATTATCCATGTCGGGCAAAATAATTTGAAATAGGCCAAACTAAGACATTCCCGCGATGGTAAGGAATGAAATGTGGACCACCTCAACTAATACAACTCGCCTCGCGCATGCCAACATGTTGCACCTTCTCCTAAGTCATCGGTTCCAAAGGTCATAATGAATATGCTACATAATAACTGTTGGGACCAAAAAACAAACAAACATGCTCTAAATAGGATCGCCCCCAAACAACCAATCCACCATCTATTGCACACAATGTAGAACCAACACCGAAAAGGATAAGGATAGATATATGAAGCACATCTTTCAGTGAACACTTCTGCTAAGACACACATACTATCAGTACAACTATCAATACCACCAAGACTATCAATACACACCAACCGATACAACCAGATCATGAAAAAATATAGGATATGTTGACATCAATGACAATCATTAATGAAAACAACATGAATAGCATCAAATTCACATTCTAACATTGTGTGTGTGTGTGTGTGCGCGCGCATGCGTGCGTGTGTTTGTGTACACACACATAAATGTATGTATGTATGTATGGATGGATGTATGTATGTAGATACATACATATATGTGTGTACACACACACGCTCGTGCACGCATA
>MU221292.1:149006-176040 GCA_018584345.1 Thuja plicata
CATGTATATATATATACATGTATATATACATATATACATGTATATATACATATATACATGTATATATACATATATACATGTATATATACATATATACATGTATATATTTATTTATACATGTATAAATGTATATATACATGTATACATGTATATATATGTATATATACATGTATATATATATCATATATATACATATATATATTATATATATACATATATATATAATATAATATATATGTGTGTGTGTGTGTGTGTTTGAAACCTCAAAGAACCAATGTGAAAATGGTTTTGGTCTTAGTTAATAATCTCAACTTATCACTCTATGTGATTGCATGAAGTTATAAATGGAGCAAGCCTAAAGGAACAAAGATATTGATGAGCTATAAAAAAAAAAAAAACAACAACAAATAGAGATTTTTTTTAGGAAATAAAACAAGATAAGTGAAACCAAAGTAAGGCAAAATACTAAAATGACAGGTAACTAAAAATAATTTAGTACAACAATGGAAAGAAAAGGGACACAAAATAAGTGAGATGGGATCTAATGAGAATTATATAGAAAAAGAGTTTTAAAGGACGGAGGGAAAATTGGAGGGACAAATACATATGAGAAATTTATCAAACCTTATGCTTTAACATGCATCTATTAGAAAGAAAATCAATATTCACTACCCTCGATATTATACCATGATGAATTATGTAGTTAATATCCAAGGTATTTCAAGTAGTAGTCTAATTTATCCTACAACAAGGGATAAATTATGTGTAAGAAAGATTTACAAGGACCATTTTACAACACCAAAATCTATGCAATCCCTAGGATATTTATTTCCTACATGGTTCCGACAATAGATAATTTTCTACATCTAAGATTTGAGTTATGGTACTAAATTTCTTGTGGTACTAAGGTGTTAGGACAATAAAAAAGTAAATGTTCTTTACTTCTTATGACTTATTTTTATAAGATTGTATACCATTTTCTAGAAAGTAGGAAACTTAGTTGGGGTTCATCTTATATGCATTTTGATAAGAATGCATGCAATTTTTTCAAATGATTAATAAGATCTTCTATACATTTTCTTCTGGAAAGTATGTATTCTATCTTATTCAATCAATTCACACTTTATATAATTATGTTTTTCCTTGTTAATATATTACAAATTTTAAAATATATGTGTTGTTATAAAATTTGAAGGCAAGTGTTCAATATATACAAATGAGAAAGCAATAAATGAAATAAAATCCCTAAAGAAAATTTGAAATCTCTCGAAGACAAATGAATCATTATAAATAAATAATCAATAAACAAAACAAAATAACCTCAACAATGAATTTGAAAAATAAATGTTTGGTAAAAATGTTGTCAAATGAACATTTCGATGAAACACATGATATAGTCCACATAGTTGAGCGCCATGTTCAACCTTAAGTTGAAGGTTTGTTTTGACCACAAGTTAGGGTTGACCATGTATCATAGGTATTTTGTTAAATACTTTACTAAAAAAAATTGTTAAATAGATAGTTGCCTTGCCAGAAAATGAATTATATATGGAAATAGTAAATAAGCCATAAAGATCTACCAAAAATAAGCAACTTAAATAAAAAATAAATATAAAGTGTTTTTATCTACTCTTACTGGGAAAAAGAACCCCGTCTTATCACTATAGCTAAACTATGTGTACATTAGGTGACCACATGTATACAAAATTGTAAGCCAAATTAAGTGAGAAAGACAATCCATGATACAATATATATCAGAAGATCAATTATGCAACATTGGAATATTAGTTGCAGAGTGGAGATATTTATGAATATTAAATGGTCACAAATAGCTAAAAAGTACAAGAGACAAATACAATTTATAAACTAACGCATTTTTTTGAATTTTGTTCAATCCTAAACTCAAACTTTGTGATACAATGTTTGAGAAAGCTAAATAATTTTTTTTGTATCTTAAGAACAAAGAGAAGGAACTACACAAAGAGAGATACAAATGTATCAACTAACTAACTAACTCTCTCTCTCTCTCTCTCTCTCTCTAGAATTTTGTTCAATCCTAAACTCAAACTTTGTGATACAATATTTTAGAAAGCTAAACGACAATTTTTGTATCTTGGAATGTTAAAGCTTGGAATAAGGATACTTTTGGAAACATCTTTTCTAAAAAGACTAATATTTGTATGGAGTTGAAGGTCATTTAGGATAGTATCCAGCAGGAAGGGTATGATAAGATATCAAGAGATCAGGAAAATGAGAAATTAGTTGATTTGCATGACATAATTGCCAAAGAAGAAACTTTTTGGAGACAAAGATCTAGAAAGATTTTCCTGAAGGAAGGAGATAGGAATACCAAATATTTTTTATTGACTACCCTTAAGCACAGAATGGCTAATTGAATATCTAATCTTGATATTAATGACACCCTTTTGGATGATGAAGATTCTATCAGAGTGGAGGTTAATTTTTTTTTCCCAAAATATTCTCCAACAGGAAAAAGATCTGAATAAAGAGGAACAAAGGGAGTTTATGGAGTGCATTCCTCAAATCCTTACTGACCACCAGAATGTGAGTCTTAATGCTATCCCTTCAAATGTTGAAATAAAAAAGATTGTTTTCTCTTTTGATGAGGATAAAGCCCCTGGTCCGGATGGTTATCCAATGTTATTCTTCTAGAACTACTGGAATATTATTGAAAAGGATGTTACTAATGTTGTTAAAGAATGTTTTTGATCTAAAAAATTGTTGAGCGAGTTGAATGGCACCTTTATAGCTCTAATACCTAAAAAACAAGGGGTTTATAAAATGGATCAATTTAGGCCTATTAGATTATGTAATACTGCCTACAAGATTATTTCTAAGGTTCTTACCACCATGATTTTGTCTATCCTCCCTTCCCTTATATCTTGGCAGCAAAATGGTTTTGTTCCTTGCAGACGGATCATGGACTCAATAATCTCTATACATGAAAATGTGAATTCACTAGTGATGTCGAAGAAGGAAGGCCTCATTATCAAACCTAATTTATCTAAAGCATATGATAGGGTTAACTAGGATTTCTTAGTGAGAGTGCTAAGGGCTTTTGGTTTTAACAAGAAAATCATAGATCTTATATTTCAGCTTATTTCTTCTGCTACTTTCTCAGTTTTGGTTAACGGATCTCCTAATTCTTTCTTCAAATCATCAAGGGGTCTAAGGTGGGGGGATCCTCTATCTCCTGTTCTCTTCATCCTTGTGGCTGAATGTTTGGGCAGGTGCATGGAGAACCTAGTTATGAAAGGGGAATTTAAAGGCTTAAATCCTTCTTCTGCCAATCAAGTCTGCTCCCATCAATAGTTTGTTGATGACTCGGTTATTATGGGTGAAGCTTCAGTTAAAAATGCCTCCAATATTTAAAATGTGTTGAATAAATATGAGACTTCTTCGGGACATCTTATCAATTAGGGAAAGAGCTCTGTGTTTTCCTTTAATGTTCCGATAAAAGATAGATAAGAATTATGAGGATTTTGGGCTATGATATGGGGACTCTCCCAAGTACTTACCTTGGTCTTCCTTTATGCCTAGAACCTCTGGAGTCTTTTTGGAGTTCTTTAGTGGATAGATATCATAGAAAACTTGCTATTTGGAAAGGTATGTTGTTGAGTCAAGTTGGAAAGATTCAGATTTTAAGATCTACCCTTCAAGGCCTTTCTCTTTATGCTCTGAGTATCTTTAAAATTCCTAAGAAGTTTGGAGAAGAAATTGAAAAGATTCAAAAAAAATTCTTAAGACTAGAATGGAGAAAAAGAAAGGGATAGCTCTCATAGCTTGGGACAAGGTATGCAGACCTGTTAACAAATGGGGTCTTGGCTTACGCAAAATCAGGAGTCTTAATGATCACCTTTTAGCTAAACTTATATGGAGATATTATAATTCAAAGGGTGAATGGACTTTGATATGGGACACAAAATACAATAAGGAGCATCCTAACCTTGCTAGCTTTATTGGCAGGGATAGTGGAGTAGGAGGATCCTTTATATGGAGAAATGCTCTTAAAAATAAGGAAATCATAAGAAAAGGTGTCAAATGGAAAGTTGGAAATGGCAGAAATATCCTTTTTTGGGAAGACGGTTGGATATTACAAATCCCCCTCAAGGAGTGCCCTGGATGGAAGGACTTTGAGATCTAGTGAAAATTGAGATATGGGAGGAAAGTTGTGGATTACAGGCATAGGGATCACTAGAAGGATCTAACAATTATTGACAATTCTTTAGGTCAGATCAATAAATTTCTTAATTCTACTATTTTGATTGAGGAGGAAGACATGATTATATGGAAGTATAGTCCGAATGGGAACTTTACTATCTCCTCCTTGTATCACCAGGGGTATGAGAATCTTAATGAGCCTTGTTGGGATAAATCTTGGATTAAGGAACCTACCCCAAAGATTAATGTTTTTTTTCTGGATTTTGTTGCAAAACAAGGTATTGACAAGTGATAATATGAGAAAAAAAGGTGTTATAATTATTAATAGATGTTACCTTTGTAATCAGGATGAGGTGAATGTGAATCATATGTTTATTCACTGTCCCTATGTCAGGAAAATTTGGGATTACTTCTTTCAAAATCTTAACATTGAGTGGGTTTTCCCAGAGGATATGCAGTCTTTTTAACTCTTGGAGCCATCCCTCAAAGAATGAAAATATGGTCAAGGTGTGGAATTTTATACTTCCCTATGTGTTCTAGGGAGTCTAGAAAGAAAGGAATGAGAGAGTTTTCATAAACAAAGTGGCTAGTGAAAAGGAGGTTTTCTACAAAATAAAGAGAGTTTTCAAAGAAAACTTGTATCTAAAGGAAATTTTTATGGAACCTCTAAATGAGGAGGATATTACCTTCTTCAATAACTGGAAAATTAAAGGTAACTTCAGGAAGTAGAAACATAAAGCCAAGAGAGAGGAAGCTACATGGGATTTCCCTCCTAATGGATGGATTAAAGTCAATTTTTATGGAGCTTTGAAAGGAAACTGGGGGTGGCTGGGTGTGGGATAGTCATAAGAGATGAACATGGAGTGTGCAGGGGTAATAAAGTTATTCCTATAGGAATTCAAACTAATCATGTCGATGAGGCAAATGCAGCTCTTCAAGGGCTTATCTTTTCTAGGGATAAAGTTTTTAAGAAGTTATGGTTAGAGGGTGATTCCCTTAACATAATTAAATGCCTGAATAATGAAACTCCTGCCTCTTGGTCTATACATAATATAATGCAAAAAGTGAAAGGTATTGTCCAATCTTTCGAGGGTTGTTTTGTTTTGCATAACTTTAGAGAGACAAATGGTATTGTTGATTGGGCTACCAACATAGCATGCAAACTGGAGGTGATGACGCAATGGTGTGATGGAGATGACACACCATATCAAGAACAATCATTATTGGAGAATGACCGACTGCGGAGTAGACAAATTAGATTATAAATAGTAAGTCTAATCATGTTTTTAAATTCTGAAGTGAAGTGTCATTATTACCATTTCTGGTGCAATTACTTATTGGTAATTATGAGTTGGATGTGGCACTGATTCTGGGTGTATTTGGCAATTTTGAGAGTGACTAGTGTTAAGCTTAACGACATTAAAAAGAATTATCACAAAGATAGTAATTTATACCAGAGAGCTAAGATGGGTGGCAGTAAGAAGTGCTTTGAGCCTGTTTACTATGATGAATGGAGAGAGAAGAAAAAAGTTTGGAGGATTTTGAAGGATGGTGGGATGGTTGTGTTTCTGGAGCAACTTCATAGAAGAAACCCTATTGTTTCAAAGTAATTCTTCAAAACTTGGAAAGATGGCAAGGTGATGGTGGGAAATCAGTTCATGGAAGTTATGAAGGAGATTATTGCTGAGGCTATTGGTATGGGAATGGAGGGGCTTACGTTATATAGAGATAGAGCTATTTCTGACAGAGCTTGGGAGAAATTTTTGGAGTCTGAGGAAGAGGAGGCAAGATTGGTTAAGGTAGATACTTCCTATCATAACCCTAAACAAATATCTAGGTCATGGAGGTATGTTCTCTATGCGATCATTAGCTATATTATGCTTGACGGTAGGTTTACCTGAGCCTATGGATATCATTTCATGCTTCTAAATCACTTTAGGCACAATGTGAAAATTATTCTACCCTTTTATCTTCTTAGCTTGTTGGATTTTACTATTAATAGTCTAGAGAAATACCTAAAGGGTGATCATGCTTCTCACCAGGGGCTTATGTTTTTAATCTCTGATCTCCTGAAAACAAAAAAGGTGGAGAGACCTCTGCTGAAAAAGACTCAAAGGGATGAGGAAGAGATGGAAGGTGAAGATGAAGATACTATGTATGAGGAGGAGACGGAGGAAGACCCTCAGGGGTATAAGACTCCTAAAAATACAACAAAAAAGGGTTCTTTGTCTAAGAAAATCAAGAAGAAGATAAATGTAGAGGGCTCTGATACAGAGAAGGAGACTGATGATGACACTCTAGAGGGGAGAAAAATAACTAAGAAAAAACCTAAAAAAGGGTCTTTCTTCCAAGACTAACCAAAAGAAGACTATGATGGAGGACTCTGATACAGAGAAAGATATAGAGGATGGAGTGTATGAGGAAAAACATAAAAAAGAGGCTAAGAAAATAAAATGTGGGGAAGCTACGAGTAGTAAAAACAAGAGCACCCAGAAGGGTAAAAACCCTAGCAAAAGAAGAATTGTGTTGTCCTCAGATGAGGAGGATGAGATGGAGAAGGAACAAAGTATAGAGGTTAACCTTGGGGAGGATGACAGGGAAGTGAATAGGGAGGATAACAGAGAGGGTAAAGATGTGAAACATTCCCCCGTGATGAACACTGAGACTAATGAGCAGAAGGGTGTTGATAAAATGAAGGAGGAACCTATCAAAAGCATTGAAAAAAATGTAATGGAGCATGAGGCTAAAGATTTCCATGCTAATGAGGACACAAGTAATTTTTATGTGTTTGATGATACGAAGAAAATAAAGGATTTTCTTGTGGATTTTACCTATAATTTGGGTAAAATGTTAGATGATAATGCTAATATAAAAAAGAAAATGGAAATAATGAAAGCTAAGATCAATCTCATTAAAGTATTAGCATTTGTGAGGAACCTGTTGCAGTCTTCCTGGAGGAAATAAAAGATGCGGTTGGTAGATCTGAAGCCTAGGTAGAAATTGTGAACAAAGTGTGCAACATGGAAAAATAGTTGAAGGACATAAATGACAGGGCGGTGAAAAAAGATAGTGCAGGGAAAATCCACATTTAGAACAACAAGGTGGAAAAATTGGAGGCTACGTTACGCAAGATTGGGGAGCAATGTCTGGTTAACCTAAAATAGTATAATGGGCATGCAAAGATTCTACTAGAGAAGTTGGAACATGATAGAGGGGAAAAAGATGACAGAGAGGTGAAGGAAACCACGTGACCTGGAAAAAACACGCGGGCTAGTACCAGGAAGCTAAGTCCAAAGGAAGATAAAGAGACTAAAGACCTAAAGAACTTTGTCAATCAGATACAGATAATGGTTATCTAGGCACAAGATATTGTGGATGGCATGTAGCTATCCTTTTTATGGGTTTGTCCTTTTTTATTGTCCCTTTTATTGCTTGTAGATCTTTGGGACTTTTTTTGTTAGGCTGTTAATTGGCTAGGCTTTATGGTTTTCCTTTCTGGGTGCTTTGGCACAGTTTCAATTGAACTTATTTGAATATTTGTAAAACTTTTATTAAAGGTTTTGGTCCTTGTAAAACCTGTTTTCACATAATCAGAACAATTTGTGCATCTTAAGAAACAAAGAGAAGGAATTATAGTTTGAGAGAGAGAGAGAGATGAAAATCTCTCTCTCTCTCTCTCTCTCTCTCTCTCTCTCTCTCTCTCTCTCTCTCTCTGTGTGTGTGTGTGTGTGTGTGTGTGTGTGTGTGTGTGTGTGTGCACGCGTGCATGTGTATACATGCACACATGTGTGTATGTGAGTACAACACTATGGAGATAGTTGATAGTCACTTGGCTATGTATACCGCTATTTTTGCCAGTGTCATATTATTTGTTAATGATAAATAATATTGGAAAAAAATACTAGTTGTGTCACCAATTCAATAAACGATTGAGAATACAGTAGATAATTGTCCATTGTTTCTTCTCCTAAACTAGCTTGGATGTATGCTATACAAGTGCCTTTTCTCTGGCTATAGTCATTTATTTTTTCCATTCTTTTATTTTTGTTGAAATGAAGCACTATTTTCATCTCGATTATTAATAGGTATACAATCAAGCATTGTTGCCTTTGCATTTACTCAATGCATGTGAATATTAAGTGTGAAGCACCATCAATTTATAGATCAGTTGGAAATATGTAATACATTACCAGTTTGATGCTATATATGATAGTTGATTGTTAAAAAAAGACATGTGTGATTCTTCTATCACTCATTGATATCAATTTAAGGTAGTGAACCAACTTCCTACGCTGACCTTGAGAGGAGGGTTATGCAAACTTTTTCAAATCTTTATAAGAGGTAAAAAAAATTTAGCATAAATAAACATAAAAACATGCATACCATAAAATAATGGTTTACATGGAGAAATCACTTTCAATAGAAATCTTCTCATGGGAGTATCACCAACAAGAGATTTAGAGGTAACTCAACAATTATAAGATTCTTACAAACAACCTCCATCTTACGCGTCTTTAATATGTATGAGATACTATAACAAGGGGAAATCAGATCATTGGCAATACCTACAAAGAGATTGGTAGACTCAACCACAAAGTACTACTCTATGCATAAATTCCAAACTCATTTGAGGAAGAAAGAGAAACATGATATTCTTTCTCTCTTATTTGTGGTGCGGACTCTCATATTTGTATTTTCAAGTATTAATGACACAAAAATTCAAGAATGTGGTTCCCAAAATAATGAAGAATGAACTTCACTTTATAGAATTCAAGATTTTAATGGACAATTCAGATTAAGAGGAACTAATTGATAATGAATGACTAGGATGGATTGAGACACAACCGATTGGATATATTACTTAGACTAATTGGCAGATGACTGATCGCATGACAGGATTGATTGATGAGTTAACTTGGTTGATTGACAGAGGACTGAATAGATTAGAGAGATAAGTGAATTAACGATTTAGAAGATTGCTTTGATTGAATAGTTGAACTATTAGTTAGTGGGAGTTAAGGAGGTTGGACTAGAAGAATAAATTAACATTAAATAATTAAAACAATTATTTAATCTTTTTTTGACAAATAAGAGATTTCTATTGAGGAGGGATCTGTAACTATCATGCAAAGACTTCTAGGAGGCCTTCCTTGTGGGTGGAAGGTTTTCCTCTCTTTAAAAAAATTTACTACGCATTAATTAAATCTCATTTATGGGATCTCTATCGCCAAGAAATGACATTTCATCAAACCCACCACAGAAGCCAACAAGTGTGGATGCTAAGTCATTCAAATAAGCCCTCGAAGATGTCCAAAAATCCTAGATGGAGTGAGGCTCTTGTTGAAACCCTCCATCGAATCCAGTCGCACCACCAAATGCTCGAATGGAGATAAGGAACCCTTTGCTAGTGACTTTGTTATTAAACCGAACTTGAAGATGACTTTAGCTCTCGATGAAAAGAAGTGTAGGTTAAGAAATACTCCAGTTTTTCTTACAGCTCAGGAATTGTTTAAACTTTTGTCTCTGGATTTTATTAATGAATGGTTGCATGATATATATTCTAAGAAATTAGGGTTTCATTTTTGTATTTATGAATGGTACAAAAAGGGCTTTTCTTGATTTTTTTGTCTAACCTAGTATCCAAAAGGAGATTATTAAGAGACAATTCCAGATAAATGGTTCTTGCAATTTTATGGGAATCTCTTGGCCTCCACATGTTGTCCATGAGGAAATACTTTCTCTTTATTTCTCTTGCTGGATTACACTTGGTAATGTACCTCCATATTTGTGGAACTTTATCCCCCGTGCCCTAGAACCTATTGGAAATGTTAAAAGGGTGGATAAGAATGACAATTTTCTCCCTCATACTGATGCTAGGGTTCTTGTTTATTTGAATCTTGACCTCAATTTTACTAAAGTGATTCATTTTGACCTTTAAGATCACCTTTTTCTTGCCCTGTCACTTTTTGGATGGCATTTACACGTGTTTTTTGTGCAAAAAGGAGGGGCACATGAGAAACTCTTTCCCTCTTATTAAAAATAAATCAAATCCACATTATTTTTTATAGGGGATAAATATAACCCTAAAGAAAACAAATTTTGACTAAGCTGGAGAATCCCAAGTTTCCATCGAAGCATCCAAATGCTGACTCATGCTCTTTTAACCTGGAGTCCATTAGCAATAGTCTTGATCTTCTTAAAATATATTTCTCTAGTGATAAGAATCCTCCTATTTTTTATAAGGATAAGAGTATATCAGATGCTCATAATCTTCCAGATGCTTCCACCCTGAATTTTGGTTTGGAATCCAGTGGTTCTCAGCCTAAGCATAGAACCAAAAATGACCAACACCTTACTCTAGAGAACATTAGGAAACTTCCAGGGACTAAGTTCAATTCCAACAATTCTTGCAATGTAAACTCTCTTTTTTCTCCCCTTCCCTCTTTCTTTCTTTAGGAATCTCATGAGAAACTGGATGCCTCCCTCTCCCTTTTGGATAGGGGTGGTAGCATGGATGAGGGTGAGGCCTTGGGCCCTGATACCATTAAGAGGTCTAGGGGAAAGTTTGAGATTTATGATGAAGTGTCAGTTATTTATAATGTTAGTGATGGGTTGGAGGTCCTACAAAAGGCTTATGTTGTTGAGGAGAAGCTTTCTAACTTCTCCCTAGTTGTTATCCTGACCCCTCCACCTCCACCTCCCCTCCCCAAACCTCACATACTCTCTGTCACCAAGTTCCCTATGGCCACCCTTGGTGAAACCAATGTATAAGAGGGAGAGGAACATATTGTTCCTCATGAGATCCTTGCAGTTGAGTATCAAGAAGAAGGTGAGATCAATGAAGTAGATATTGTTCCACTTAATAATCCACAAGAGGAAAATATTTTTTTTTGTATTTAATGCACAAAATAAAAAGAGGAGAGTCAAGACCAAGAAGTATGATAAAATTGAGGAAACCTCAAATATTGTTGAAGAATCATCAGATTTCGTTGTTAAGATAAAGAGAGGGAGACCTCCAAGCCCCTCAATAAGCAATAAGAAAGACAAACAACCCAACCTTCAAATTCCAATTTGTTATAAGAGTTTCAAAAACCTAATGGAAACATATACTCAATGTTTCCCATGGAAGTTAAATGTGCATCCTGGAATTTCAGAGGGTTAGATTTCATTGATAGAAAATATATGATTATAAGATACCTTATGAATAACAAAGATATTGACATTCTTATGCTACAAGAGTTAAAAGTCATAGGATTCTCCTTGGATATCATTCTTAATTTGATTTGGAAGGATGATAAAGGTTTTAAAACCTCACATCAAAAAGGAAAATGGGGGGCAGTCACCCTTGTTGGTCCTAGATGGAGCAAGCACATTTCTAGATGGGGGTGCTCCCCTTGTCAAAGGATGGTTTGGATGATTCTTAACTGTAATGGAGAAGAATTTGGTATTTGCAATATTTATGTTGCTAATGACCACATGAGTAGGATTATCTTGTGGCAATGGATGTTAAACTTTGAGGACATACCATGGATTATTGGGGGTAACTTCAATATGATTGAATCGCCATAAGACAAATTTGGTGGCATCTCTTTTGAGTGAAAGGGGAATGAAAATACTTTTGGTACAAGATGCTAAATAATATTAAACTCTTTGATCCCTTGGCTGGTGACAAGGCCAACAACAATGACATTTGGCACACTTGGTCAAACTTTCAACAAGGCATCAAGAGAATCTTTTGCATATTAGATAGATTTTATGCCAATAGAGACACCTTTAGGTTTAATAAATATGGTGATGGAGTTAGCATAAAATTCACTCCATACACTCTGTCTGACCATCACCCCATTTGTTGTGATATTTTTTAGTTGGGTAAAAATAAGGTTGTAAATAGAAGAAAATAAGTTTTTACACTGAATACAAGTCTCTTGAATGATGAGGATGTTTCTACTACTATCAATATTATTAGATGGTATAATTTGGAAGTTGTAAAACATGAAAATTTCATTACGATATGGTCTCAATATGTTTCTAGTTGTAATACCTTTTTGTTAGGTGGTGGGGAAGAAGAGAGCAAAGGATAGTAGGAGGATTGAATCTGGATTGCAAGAGGAACTCCTTTTAGCAAAAGATATGTTACAAAATAATCCAAACAATGTTGAGGCCATTGATTTTTCTAGTCATGCCAGAGATTCACTCAGGAAATTACAAAATATAAAATTCCATGGGGCTAAGATGAGAGCTATAATAAAATGGATAAGCCATGGTAATAGAGGATCCAGGTATTTCTTTCAAATCCTCAAAACTAAAGAGGTCAGAGACAAAATAGATACCATTTGGGAGGAAGAGAATATTATCAAGTCACAGGAGGATATTTTAAAAACTTTTCATGCTTACTATAGTAAGCTCTTTACCATTGAAGATGATGGTTTCAACATGGATGTTGCCAGGTCCAAATTAAGTACATTATACCCTCAAAGCTGTCAAAATAAGAAGCTAGTTGTTTAGATAGGGCTATTACTATTGAAGAAATCAATGTTGTCATCCAAACAATAAGTAATGAAAAGGCCCCTGGGCTAGATGGGATTCTTTTAGAGTTCTAAAAGAATAACATTAATTGGATTGGAGGTGAATTATTTTAGGTATAAAATAAAGCCATTGATATGAAAAATTTGGTTTTTGATATTAATGATGGTTTGATTAAGTTAATTCTAAAAGAGGGTGACAGGCCGCTTATCAGGAATAGGATACCAACTCTATTAAATGTCTCATATAAAATTTTGGCTAAGATATTATCCCTTAGGATGGAGAATATCCTTTCACATGTTATCAATCCTACCCAATCCAAGTTTTTGAAAGGAAGATACATTCTGGAAAACTTGATCACATTCTGGGAAGATATGGACTGGGCTAGATGCTCTGACCAACATACTTGCATGTTATTGTTAGAATATGAAAAATAATATGATAGGATTGAGTGAAAAATTATTATGATGATGGTGGAAGGTTTGGGATTTCCTTGTTTTTCAGGCAAATGGTCCTAACTCTCTTAAATGGTGTTAGAGCCTCGATGGAAATTAATGGTGTGAGGTCCTCTTCTTTTGAGTTGTCAAGATCTATTAGGCATGGATGCTCTTTATCCCCATCCTTGTTTATTATTGTTGCAGACACACTCTTCTTTCTCCTTAGAGATGATTCACTCTCACCTAAGGTCAAAGGAGTCTTTCTCCTGCATGGAGATGAACTATCAAACATCCAGTTTTCTAATGATACAACAATCTTAATTGAGCTTGAAGAGAGAAATCTCTATAATCTGATGAATAAATTAGAACTATAATTTATAGCCTCAGGCAGCAAAGTATCACTTCCTAATTCTATTATACTAGGGTGTAATGATCAACCACCTATTTGGTGCAATAGATTTGGCCTCAGTTGGGTGGGGCTAACCATTAGGTAAAATATTTGGGTATCCCTTTCTCTGTCTGTCCCAATTTGAAAGAAATGTGGACATGGATTAGAGACAAGGTTGAGAAAAAATTGGACAAGTAGAACTCTAATTATCTCTCTCTTGTAGGTAGAGTACAATTCTACCAAAAGGTTTTATCATCTTATACAATTTATTACTCATCAGCCTGGTTGTTCAATCATACTCAATTTAACTATATTCAAAAGAAGGTGAGATATTTTTGTGGTCTGATGGTAGAGGCAATAAAAAGAGGCATGGGGTTAATTGGAGATGGTGTACAATAGATAAATAAATTTGAGTAATTTGTTTAAAGGACCTAAAATCACAAGCCCTCACATTGGTTGTCAAATGGATAACTAAATCTACTCTTGGTAACAAATCCTGGATTTTTTTTATTAGAAATAATATTGCTAGAGAAATTTCATCTTACTCTTCTTCTTGGAAAGGTCTACACATTAATGACCTTCTTTCTCGCAAGTTCCCTACTAAACTTGCAGGCTCTAATGTTTTAAAGGCTATCTAGAGTTGTTGGGATAGAGTTAGAGATTTAATTAGGAACAAATTTGTCATTGATGATAATAACAAAGTATGTGGTGAGAAATATATCTGGTGGAAGCTTAAAAAAGGAGACAAACCCTTGGCACTACTGTAGGGATGTTCAGATAGGAAGTGGGATTCTAAAGGCATTAGGCAGTTTTCAAATATCATACAAGATGGGAAACTTGTTAGGTGGAAAGAGTTGTGGCAAAAGTTTGATATCCCTCAAACTCACTGGAGAACATATGATGTTGTGAGGGGGAAAAACTGTAAACTTAACCAACCAAGGGAGTGTGTGATTAATAATGACAAGATTCTTCTTCTTATGTGGCAAGATGGCACCAAACTCCCTAACACCAAAGCCAAAACCATCTATAAAATGCTCACCAATAGCCATGACATCTACAACCATCTCAACTGTCATTGTAATCTAAACTAGGAACCTAGTGAATGGAATAAACATCTCTCCTCCCTGTGGCTTAAGCCTCTTCAACCCAAAAAAATTTATTTCATGTGGCTCTTCTTTCTACACAAACTACCCATTAAGAAACCTAATGGTGATATCAATATTTTTTCTTGATGTAAAGGTCCTAAAACTATATTTAATATATTCTTTGACTATTAGTTTTCTATAGAGGTCTAGGGTATATTTGGTTTGTCTTTGCACCATCACTACAGTATCATGCATATCATATCTAGTTCATTTTTGAGTTGTAATAAGAGTTATAACAATTTTTGTTCTACACTTTTTATTGAGATATTATGGGTCATTTGGAAGTTATGTAACGAAGACATCTTTCAAAATAAAGCAAGGTTCCTTACTGAGTCTCTTCGGAGGCTCATATACTATGATGTTATTATGCAGGTGACAGTGATATTAAAGATTGATGAAAATAAATTTATGGACCTCCTGAATGATGGGAATGCCTGGATGTTGAAGAAAGACATTGCTTATACTGTTGAAAAGAACCAATTAAAAACTATTGCTTTTGATCAGGCTCTAAACCAGATGCAAAATAGTTATGAGATATGTTGGTGCAATTACAAAGGGATGATGTCAAATCAGTAGTTGTTGTACATCTACCAGTTGCTTAAGCTCCTCCATCTGTTGTTGTTGTACCATTCGTTGTTGTTCCTAAGACCCAAGGCACCGATACTAGTTCATCCATACAACATTCATATTCAGAATGATACAATCTTGAAATGGATGGAGAGAGACAAAGGGTGGACTACTTGGTTGGATCTCATAAATAATGAAGTCTAATATGGATTAAGATAAATCTATCCATTTGATTCATAAGATCTTTATTGTAATATATTTATGGTTGGTGATTATCATAAAATGTTGTGTAGATCTAATCTTGTTCCAAAATCAAATTAACGAAGGGTTTGTAGCACCGATTTACAATGGGGCTAAGCAATAAAAAATAATAAGAACAAATCCATGGAAAAAAATTAGCAAGCAATCAAGGAGGAATACAAACAAATGCAAACCAACAATGCTCGAGGCTTCTATTGCTTCTCTCTATTCCTTCTAAAACGCTGGTGTGTATGGTTCTCAATATTGGTATCAACAACATCTATGACTTGGGAGTGTTGAGAAAATGATATCGATTATGATCACAAGAATGCTTTGAATGCTTCTAGAAACAATGCTACAGAGTAAGGGCACACAAAAGATTGAAATATTAGATCCTTCAAATGGTTGTGAAGGGTTGATTATATAGATGGAAAATGATTTGAATGGTTGAGATTGATCCCAGAGATTGGAGAATGAATGGTTGAGAGCAAAAGGAACTGGAGAAGTAATCAGTAAACCCTACCTCTTCAACTAGGAGAGAAGAGGTGATGTTTTAGTTAACTGAGGAGCAACCAGTAAACTCCACCTCTTCAACTTGGAGAGAAGGGGTGATGTCTTAGTTTAACTGAGGAGCAACTAGTAAAATCCACCTCTTCAACTTGGAGAGAAAGGGTGATGTTTTAGATTAACTAAGGAGCAACCAGTAAACTCCACCTCTTCAACTTGCAGAGAAGAGATAATGTTTTAGTTAACTGAGAAGAAACTATTAAACTCCACCTCTTCAATCTCGGAGAGAATAGGTAATGTTTAGTTAACTGAAAAGTTGATCATGAGTTACCTTTTTGAACTTGAGAAATGATTTATTTGAATTTTTAATTGATTTTTGTAATTAAAGTGTTCAAACATGTGATAATTGAATTCTTCTTTATTTAGAATTGAATTATTGAGTGAAATTAAATTAATTTAAAGAAAATAATTTAATTAAAAAAATTAATTAATTAGTTTAAATATTTAAATTTAAACTTTAGGAAATTGAATTTAATTAATTAATGAAGATTAATTAATTGAGGTTATTTAATTAAATAAAATTAATTATTTAATTAATTTTGGAGAATAGATTTAGAAGAAATGGATGATTAATTAATGATTAAAACCCCATTAATTAATAGATGAAAATTAGTGGTTTAATGTAAGTTCGCAAGTATGTCCATTTTAGGGTGTCTACATTTGCCCCTCTTTGATGTATTGTGGCTTGTCGCATTGTGTCAAAGAATTTTCAGATTTGATAGAGCCCCAACGACAACAGGTGGACTATATGCCCCCTCATCAAATTAAGCATAGAAAATGTGTGAGATGAGCATTAATTTGTTGAATCACTATATGATGATGATGAATACATTCCTATGTTAGTTATGATGTTATCGATGATGGATGTATTGATTATATGATCTAATATGCATATTGTTTGGATTTTTCTTATGCAATAAATGAATGCAAACCTAAAATTGCACAATGTGTCTGAATAAATGCAAGTGTTAGTTAGAAGAAAGTTAGTGAGAAATTGGTTGTGATAGGAAGGGACCGAATGAAAGACGGAGTGATGAAACCAAGTCGTTGTCATTTTTTCCAATTTTATTCATCATTACACCTTATTATGAAAAGGAAGAGACTCAAATGCACCTAGATATTGACCATCTGGACACCGCTATGATCTCTGATAACCAGAAGTAGAGGAATTGAATAGAAAGAGAACCAAATGCACCCATATATCGAACATCTGGATACCGCTATGATCTCTAATTTTGAAAAGACAAAGAACCAAATGCACCCAGATATTGACTATATAGATACCACTATGGTCTCTGATTTTGAAAAGAAAGATAACCAAATGCACCCAGATATTGACCATCTGGATACCACTGTGATCTCTAAATCATCCAAAATAAAAAACCAAGATAGAAAATCCAATGCACCCAGATATAGACCATTTGGATACCACTAATATTTTATTGGTAGAAACAAGTAGATAGTAGATAAGGATTCTCCAATTCTTTTCCAGGGTTAAGCTCAGATCGTGGAACTACGTGGCTGCCAAATATGTGGCAGCGCCTACCACATTTATCCTAAATCATCATTGAACTAGAATTAAATTGAAATAATCCACACAAAAAATAAAAGAAAAGAAGATTATGATCCATCATAGCTACTCTCATCACTCAGTGGTATCCTTGAGTAGCATAAGAACGTAATCACGAAAGATAAATTCACAACTGAGTGACATGACTGACCTAGTCAACAATGTATTGTTCCTTGATTTTGCTTGATTTGATGTTGGATTGTGTCTGGTTTCAGGAATGGATGACTCATATAAGACTGATCTATCTAGTTTTGAGCGTATCAGTCACTGTGTAAGACAATTAATTAGTTTCATTGAATTAAGTCCATTGTCAATTTGCGAAGCTCATGGTTTTGACATTTTTTATTTTATTATTTGATCATCTTTTTCTTGTTGATAACAATGATGTTTTATTGTTTGAGATTTTGAAATCTTTGATTGTTTTATTATGATTGATTTTTTCAGCACATTTTGCTCTTTTTAGGATTTTTGATGACTTTTTAAGATTTTAGGGATTTTTTCATGAATTTTAGAGTTTCCCCCTAGTCTGGTGGACCAGTACAAACCATGGGTAAGTGTGGTGCTCAAAGGGGATTGCACTTTTAAAAATAAGCTTGGGTACTTAATCTTGCATGTGGGGAGCACAAACTTAATCTTTTAGATTTCATTGATGGCAAAGCGGAAACTCAACACTTGGCGCCTGTTTACCAAGTTTTCACCAAGGTACCTTCCCTATAGTGTCTATTTGCTAGGTTTTCACTGAGAGAGCAATTGTGTTCCTCTTTACTTTTCTCTTTTTTGAAAATTTTTTGTTGTCACCAAGGCACCTGTTTGCCCAGTTTTCACCAAGGTAACCTTTTATATTTTTATATTGTTTTTGTATTTTTGGATATTAGATATATTCCCTTGGCCTCGGGGCCTCAGGAGTAGAACCTTTTGAAGTGAATCTTGTTGATGTAACCAGGGACATGATCTCCTTCTTGAGTTTCCAATTGATATGCCCCATTGTTGCGTGATGTTTTGATGGCGTAGGGTCCTAACCAATCAGGTTCAAACTTTCCTAGTTTAACCCTTTATGCTTGGTTCTTTTGATTCTCCATAAGGACGAGATCTCCTACCTCAAAGGTTCATGGTCCAACCTTATTGTGATAGTTTCTTCTAAGGTGATTATGATATCCTTGTAAATTATTTAGTGCATTTTGTCTTCCCTCATCCAACAATTCTAGTTCATTGAGTCTTTCTACTCTATAGTCTTCATCTGAAACGTTCTTAAGTGAGATTCTAAGGAAGGGGATTTCAACTTCGAGGGGTGGGACCGCCTCTGATCCATACACTAGGGAAAATGGAGTTGCTCCTATAGGGGTTCTCACACTATTTCTATATGCCCATAATGGGAGACTGAGTTGCAAATGTCAGTCTCGCCCAGATTTGTTGACCATTTTCTTTAAGTTCTTCAAGATCGTTTTATTAGTGGCTTTTGTTTTCCCATTCCCTTGAGGATAGTAGAATGAAGAGAAACCTTGCTTTATATGGAATTTGTGATAGAGATCTTCAACATCTTGATTTTGAAAAGGTTACCATGATCGGTGAGTATGGTTTGAGGTATTCCATATGTACAAATGATGTTGTTTAGTATGAACATGGAGATTTGCTTACCAATGATGTATGTAAGAGGAATTGCTTCCACCCATTTGGAAAAGTACTTCGTTGCTACAATGGTGTACTTGTGACCATTAGAAGAGGTTGGTGTAATCTTACCTACTAAGTCAAATCCCCATTTAGAAAATGGCCATGGTGAAGTGATGGGGTTGATCTCTTGACCTGGTGCATGGATGAGATCTCCATGAATCTAACATTGTCGACACCTTTGCACATATTTTTTATCATATGTCTCTATTGTGGGCCATTAGTATATCCCATTCTGATGATCTTCTTTGCCAAGTTATTGCCACCTGCATGGGCCCCATGAATTCCCTCATGTACCTCATACAAGGCTCTTTGGGATTCCATGGAAGTGAGACATCATAAAAGCATTCCATCTAGAATTCTTCTATATAGGTTACTAGCGAGAAGGGTGTACCTAGAGGCTTGGAAAATGAGGGACTTATTTTGGTTCCTAGATAGGTCGGAAGGTAGGATGTTGTTTTGCAGGTAATTGTGTATGTCATGGTACCAGGGGGACTCAAGACTAACAAGGACACATGATGACTCTTTTATTGAAGCTTGATATGCTGGTATCATTAGTTATTCTACCATAAATGGTAATCTAGTTTCATTACCCGACATGTCGATCAAGGATGATATTGTAGCCATCGTATCTGTTGATTTGTTTTGAACTCTTGGAACTTGTTCAAATATAATGAAATGAAAAGAAGCCTGCAACTTGTCCATCAACTCTCTATGTGGGATCAATTTCTCATCTTTTGTCATGTAGTCATTGTTTACTTTGTTGGTGACCAATTTGGAATCACCATAGACTTTAGGTTCTTTGTCCTCCATTGTATAGTCGTCTTCAATCCAATTACTAGAGCTTCATACTCTGCTATGTTATTCGTGCATGTAAAGTTAAGTTAGAAATACTTAGGAATTGCATCATAATTTGAAGTAATGAGTACTATCCCTACTCCTACACCATGGTTTGTATATGACCCATCAAAGAATAGTTACCAAACCTCTATCGTTGGTTATACTGTGAGAATGGACTCGTCTGGAAAATCAAACACTATAGGCTGATGATCTTGTATTGGTGCCTCTGCTAGTTGGTCCACAATTACATGTCCTTTGATAGCCTTTTAATCCACATACTCTAATTCAAATTCACTTAATATCATCACCCATTTGGTGAGTTGGCTTATTAGTGTTGCTTTACTCAATAAGTACTTCAATGGATTGATGTGTGCTATTAGCTTTGTTTGATGACTCAACATGTAATGTCTTAACTTCTAGGAAGAAAAGACAATTGTGATACAATACTTTTCAATTGTTGATTAATTTAGCTTTTATCCCACCAAATTTTTGTTGAGGTAGTAAATGGATCTTTCCTTTCCCTTGTCATTGTGTTGTGCTAAAAGAACTCCTAGTGTTGACTCAGTTGTTAAGATTTATAAGAGGAGTGTCTTATCTTGAATGGGTGGTACCAATTCAGGAGACTTAAATAGATAATCCTTGAAGGTTTGAAATGATTTCTCACATTATTTTGTCTATGTAAAGGCCACATCTTTATGTAGTAGGTGATGGAATGGGTGACACTTGTCTGCAAGTTGGGCGATAAATCGCCTGATAGATTGCAGTCTACCTTGTAGACCTCTTAATTGCCTCTGATTTGTTAGTGGTGGCATGTCAAGGATGGCCTTGACCTTTTCAAGGTCCACTTTTATTCCTCAGTGTGATACAATGAATCCTAGAAGCTTTCTAGCAGTGACCCCGAATGCACACTTCTTTAGATTCAGTCTTGCCTTGTACTCCTGCATTTGATCAAATATGGGTCCCAACACTTGAAGGTGAGCTTCCCTAAGCATTGATTTGGCTATTATATCATTGACATAGTATTCCATTATTTTATGAATTAGATCATGGAAGATCATGGTCATTTCCCTTTGATAAGTCGCTCCTGCATTTTTTAGACCAAATGTCATTATGTTCCAGCAATAAGTGCCCCAGGCAAATGTGAATGTTGTCTTGTGTTGGTCCTCTAGTGCAATCCTAATTTGGTTATATCCAGAGAAGTCATCCATGAGTGATAACATTTGGTTCCCTATTTTTAGGTCAACTATCATGTTAATTTTTGGTAGAGTAAATTCATCCCTGGTACAAGATTTGTTCAAATCTCTAAAATTTGTACATATAAAAATCTGAACATTGTATTTGGTTACTAGTACTAGATTAGATATCCAATTTGCATATGGAATTGGTCTTATGAATCCTGGGTATAGGAGTTTCTTCAATTCTACTTTGACAAGTAAGGCAATGTGCAGATGCATCTTTCTCAATCTTTCTTTAACAGGTTTTGCATTGGGTAACAATGGCAGATGATGTAGCACTAACTCTGGATCCAAACCTAGCATGTCTGAATAGGACCACGCGAATTTGACTTGTCTTTCCTTGAATAAAATAATGAATCATTCTCCTTCCTTTGGTGTAAGATATTTATCCAAATAGATATGTTTAGGGTCCTTTGTATCCCCTATATTGACTTCCTCTATTTCTTCTGCTAGTAACGCTAAATTTTCCTCTGTTAAGAGGAAGAGTTCCAACTTTCCATCCTATGGCACCTTAGAGAGGGTTTCACCAAAAGATATGTCTTTAATTGTTTTTTTTCTCATTTTTATGGTTATAAAGTGCCTTGTGGTTTTCACTTACTAACTGTTCTTTTTTTCTTTTTATTTTGCTTTTTTGACTGGAAAGAGGAGCTTCCTCCCCAAAATAGGCTGATATTTCCAAATTGAAGGAGAAGCCTGCTTTGTGGTCTCCTAATGACATGCCTTCTCAAATTCCATTTCATTTTTTGATGGCTTCATCATTCTAAAAAATATCTATGTCAATTTTTCCTTATTGGTCCCATTCTATTAGTTCGGGGTAGACTAGACAAAGGTCCTCATGGGGGGATGACTCTGCTTGGGAAAATGGGACCATGGCGATAGTTCCAACAAATTGGGAATGGTATCTGGATGCACCACTCAAGGAATTATTATCGATATGTTTATCAATACACATTTGGTCTTCTATGGTTATTTGGTCAAACATATCTTCAAGGTGTATAGTACTAACAGACCGAGGGGAATAGTCTAGGATGGTTGGCTCAGAATTATGGAGAAATAACCACTCATAGTCATGGGAATCAATCACACTAGAATGCTCATTATATGTCTCACTTTCTGCATCGTCATAGATAGTTTGATTGAGGTTCAATTGAGAATAAGAGGTTTCCACTTTTGAGGGCAATAACCGCTGGAGTATACTACTAATTAGGGCATGTTCTAGATTGTGCTCCCAGTTTAATTATACAATTATCTCTTGGTCTATGGGTATATCTCGGATGGTATTATTGGTTATATTTTTTCCATAGCGTAACCCTCTTTTATTTCTCTTGGTTGGTGGTAAAGATAGTTCCATTAAGCCTTGTTGTCTTGCCCCCAGATCAATCGTACCATCATATCCAAATTTATGCAGCATAGTGAAGCCGACTCCATATTTTGACAAAGGTATCTATGCTTGAGGTGTTTCTTGTGGCTCTTTATATAACCAATTGTTGATATCCATATCGAAAGGGTTCTCTTCAACTATGTCCCCCCACTTGACAAATGTGGTTGGTGAGGATTTGAAGAGAACTAGTTCCAGAGTTTCAGGTGTTGTTAGTGGTTGGGGCATGCCATATGATCTAGGATTTTGAGGCATGTTAGTGATAGTAAAAGCTTCCTCATAGCTATACTCACCACACCCTTTGTCTATGATTGATATCTTCCTTTCCTTTCTTGGTATGTCTTTGAGAATTGAATCAAAGGTGGAAGGAATGCTTGCTTCCTGATTTTAGGGCACTTGATTATCTATACTACTTCTTATGGTATTGCAGTATTGGAATGGGTTTAAATCTCCTTCAATAATTATCTCTTCCACTTGGTATGGAAACTTGATGCACTGGTGATAATTTAAGGGGACAAATTGCATCTCATGGATCCACGACCTTCCTAGTAACATGTTGTATCCCAAATCTAGGTCTAGGATTTGAAATGGGGGTATTCTTTATGACTGGGCCTATCCCGACTGGTAACATGAGGATACCTTTTGATGATATTTCCTCCTTTTCATATGCCCTGATATTTATCCTCCTGGTGACATCAATGCTAGATTCGTAATAGCCTGAGGTTTTTATTACTTTCAAAGTACATATGTTTAACCTACCTCCACCATCAATGAGGACTATTTGGAATGTGTGTTTGTGAACTTGGATAAGTAAATGAAGGGGATCATTATGCAGAGGCTTGTGCAGTGGCACATTATGATCTAAAAAGGTAGCATGCTTGTTGGCAGCAATTTAATTTACCATGGTTTGGAAATTCTCTGGAGTTATTTCTTGTGGGACAGTTGCATTTTGAAGGGCTTGATCCATAGCTTTTTTATATTGTGGGGATATGAGCAAGAGGTCGAACGTGGAGTTCTAGGAAGGTGTGTGCTTTAGCTGATCTACTAGACTGGTTTGTGAATCAGAGGTTGTTGAAGGATTAGCTAGTGTAGCTAAAGTTGAAGGCACTCCTTGCAAGATAAGTTTAGAATGACACATTGTGATAGCACATTTTGCATTTGGATCTTTGATAGTAATTGTAGCAACATGACTATCTAAAGGATTAATGTAATTTATAGTTCTATCAGAGTTAGCATGGGTGTAATTCACTTGTTTAGAATGCCCACCAGACATGGAGGCTTTCTCTTTGTTATGAACATGGAATGTATCATTGAATATTGTGTGATCAGTTGTACCCTTGGATTGGGCATTTGTGACATCGATAACCCCTTTGTCAATTAGGTCTTGTATGGTGTTTTTCAATCGGTAGTAGTTGGGTGTATTGTGTCATTTTACTCGATGATATTCACAAAAATTTTTATCATTCCACCACTTGGGCTTCACATCACCAAGTTCATATTATTTGATTTTGGGTAGACTGATAGTATTAGTTTGAATCAACTTTTTCAAGGCTGACTCTATCGACTCTCCTAATGGTGTGTAGTCACGTTTAGAAAATGGAAACCTTTATGGGCATTACACATTGGTTGGATGTTGGACACAGCTGCTTCTTGAATAGTGGGTGTTTGATTTTGAGTGTTCACCATGGGTTTTTGATTTGTCATGGGTGCTCCTTGTAGTGAATTCTTGGGTTGAGCATAGTTGAATGTTTTGACATCAATGACACCATCATTAGTGAAATTTTTGTTCTTATTTCACCACTTGGATTTATTCATTGCATTTTTTCATGTTCATTTGGGTAGGGCCTGAAAGGATACCTCTCTTGACAAGGCTTTGCTCATATCAAACTCATCGTTTGATGAGTTGCTTGAAGTTTGGAGCGAGGTGCAATTTTGTGGTAAATGACATATCTAGGATCAAATTGTCAATGAACATGACTATGAGGTCTTGTTCAGGCACATAATACATTATTCTATTTACAGTGTTCCTCCACCTTTATAAAAATTTAACAAAGGATTATCCATCTTTTTGCTTAATGCTACAGAGGTCCTTGATGTTGACCTTGCATTCGATGTTATGATGGAAGTGAGCAATAAAATTTTGGCCAATTTTCCCCAAGACTGAATGCCATGGGGTAGGTGTGATAACCATTCCATTGTTGGTCCGGCTAGACTCTGTGGAAATAGTCACATTAGGTAAGTTTCATCATGTGCAACCTCAATGTAGCTAGCAAATAACTCTCTGATATGCTCTACAACGTTGGTACTACCTCTGTATTTGTCAAATTTGGGCACCAAGAAGTGAGTAAGAAATGGAGACATGTGCAATGAGTGATCAAATGGGTATGGGTACAAATCCTCTACTGTGTAGGACTTGGTTTGCCCCTGATTTTGCATGTCCATCATTTGGGTTTGTAGACTTTGCACTTTATGTATCAGCATGTTTGTTTGAGATTGAGGAACATTTGTGGTATTGAGTCTCTATGTCAGGGTAGGTTTAAGGCTTCACCTTTGTGTTCCTTGTGTTGGGACGTATGATCTAGTCCTTGGGACTTGTTATTGATTTCCCATAGTGTGATTCTAATACTTGGGAATTTAATTGGTCCAAGATTATTGTTGTTGTTGTTGTGTTCCTTGTAGGAATAAAGGTGTAGCCTTGGGTGGAAGTTGACTGAATGTCAGACCCACGGAGATTGATCCTTGTGGGAGTGAGGTATTGAGCCTAGAGCTAGAAGGGATAGACTACAATGTCTGAGCAATCGCAAAGGGGTTGCTTCTCGTTTGTGGAATTGATGACACAACATGAGTGCTTGATGTAAAAGGCCATGAGGCTGATGATTGAGATAAAATAGGGACCAGGGGTGCACTCAATTGGGATCCTATCATGATTTGTGTGGATGATGTGATATATTTATTTGTAGAGCTAGTTTGGTTTGACATAGTTTGCGTTGATGTCATTGTTGTTAATGATAGAGAAGAAAAAATTTGGGATATTACAGAATCCGTTTGAGAGGGTCGAGTTGTGCTTTTCCTTGCTAGAGGGTTCTCAGGCCATATTGTTGACACATTAAATTCAGCGGGGAGTTTGACTCCCTTCTTAATCAATATGGCTATGAATATTTTGGGGGTTCTCTCCACAACAACATCAACTACTTGTACAGAATAGGCATCTTGCTATATGTCTTCAAGCTCCTCCTATGTGACATCTTGGAACATTATTGGTCTACGGGGACCAATAGGATGCATATTCTCAATGTAAAGAGCAAGATTAGTGTTTCTAAATGGGTCATCCTCTCACTCTTTTTACCACGGGGGAAATTGGTTAACATAGGATTCATTGGGTTGAGTTTTAGCCTTTGACCTAGTATAAGGTCCTCTATAGGGTGTGAGAGACATGGTGTTATCCAGGTTTTGAACTAAAATAAGTGATATAAAGAAAACAAAAAGGGATAAAATCTTGAGGAGATTCTGAGTTATGCTTGACAAGGGTAATTCTAGGGACATATTTTTACTTCTCTTGATCTCAAAGATTTTGGTGATGTAAGATATTGATTGTAAATGTTGCCTTAAATGAGACATAGTTGTTGATAGATATTGATGAAGTTGAGATAATGAGATCAAGATAATCTATTCTGAACTTTTGAACTAACAATGTTTAAACAATAGTTGAACTGTCAAAGAGGGATGACCTTTATGTTAGTAATAACTGAGAGGGGGGGTAAATCAGTGGCCTCAAAAATTAATCCTTAAATCAACCCTTAAAACTTATAACCATAAATTATGCCTCTAGTTATCTTCTTTCCTACAAGATGAATGCCTTGAAATACTTATATCAATTTACTACTTGTCGTATTTCTTAGTAAAACCTTCTTCTGTATGTTTACCGATAAGCAGTCAACTATTTACTGAAACACAGTAAATATGCAGAGTATATCGATCAATCTAGAATTGCATATGTGAAATGTAAAATAGTAAAGTAATGAAACATAAACACATAACACATGGATTTTTAATGTGGAAACCCTGTTAAGGGGAAAACCAATGGGACCAGTACCCCAAATTTTCACTCTTCTGAAGTGAGCTCTGTTAGGAGTCAACCCTGTTAAAGGTTACAAACACATTGTTGGTGTAACCTTGTTAGAGGATTTAAAAGATAGTTTGTCACCTAGTATCTGACATCTAATGCTACCATCCTTGATCAAACACTCACTTGGCCTATCAATAGGTATCGGGCATATCCAATGCTACTTTCTATGAT
>MU221292.1:176090-216702 GCA_018584345.1 Thuja plicata
CGGGCATATCCAATGCTACTTTCTATGATCAAACTTTTTGATACTCCTTGGGATGTATCTCAATTGTAGAAGACTTTTAAGTCCTGCTCGGTTAAGAGACTTGATGCTTCAATGGTTAAACTAAAACATTAATGATCTGTTCACACATATAACTTGAATTGTGGATTTTCAGATCTATTGTAAGTCCATTACCTCTATGATCAATATAATTAATTCAATACCTTTGCTCCACACTATTTTTCTCTATGATGTTGTCTCACTGTTTGTCGGTATCTACAAAATCTAGCTCTTTCCTCAGCTTGACTGATCAGGTCTGAATGAAGATTTTCTTCTCCTTTAGAATCTCGTTAGCATATTCCCTCTTTTCTCTACACCCCACACAATTCTTAATGAATTGGGTTTGTCTCTATATAGACATGATTTACCTTTTCTTGGCTTTCTTGATTCTTAGCGCGATCCACAATTCTTGCCAATTAGATTTAAAGTAAACTCTAGTTTTATCTCAAAGAGATCTTCTTTCCAACTGGACAAATCAAATTTAAATCAATTACTTATTTCTGGTTTATCTGGATGTTTAAAACAATGATAAGTATCAGTTAAGTCTATCTTTAGCTTCTTGACAGCTAAGCATTTTGTCATTTCTGAACTCTCTATTTTGTCGGTCAACAATTCAGTTAGTCATTGATGATAACTGATTGTTCTATCGGTGTGACTTTAGTTGTCATCGGGATCTCCATCCTTGTCTTTTCCATTGGGCAACACTATAATTATGGCTGTCAGGTTACTCTGTGTTTTTCTCATCGGGAAACATTGTGAATTTGCTCGTCGGTAATGTTGTGCATTTTCTCATCAGGTAACACTGTGACTTTTCTCTTTTACTCTGACCGTCGGTGTGCACTTCATCGGTGTATATAGTCACTTAGTGAATAGTTGACTTATATGCATTACTGATAACATCGCCTTTGATTCATCGGTTCTTTGAAGTCTTTGGTAGTATTTCCATGACCATACAGATTATATCAAGTTGACATCAATGACAATACAATACATTAACTGATTTAATTCCTTGCATGATCATCAACTTAACATCTTCAAACATTCAATTAGTTACATTTCATCAATCTCTCCCTTTGGCATTGATGGAAACATACTGCATTATCATACTATACTATTACTAATACAATATGAAATATAGAGTTTCATCAAGCTTTCCTAATGTAACTATTACAAATTTCTGGCTTCCGGTAAGCTCAAATAGCTTTGATTTAATTCTTTCAGCTTTTTTCATGTCTTCAAACCCTTCACTAGATAGATGTATAATCTTTCTTTCTCTGATGTGATGTGTTCTTTTTTTGTGACAAACTCTCTCCCTTTGATTGTTCTCCTTTCTTTGATGTCTCTTGTCAGCAATTCTTTCCCTTTGTGTGTACTCTCCCATTCTTGTTACATTTCTCCCTTTGGATACTTTCATGGATATGATCTCTTCCTGAGTTGATAATGGATATAATCTCTCCCTTTATCATTATGATAATGAGATATTTCTCTCCCTTTGACAACAATGCCAAAAAAACATTTGACAGTAATGCCAAATGGATCCTTTCTATCCATAATATATTCCTTGAATTTCCCAATCCATCAGTAATAACTCTGGTGCTTGGAGTAGATAAATATCTTGTTGTGTATAGATGTATCTTTGAAGTCCATCTCTTTGATTGCATCAACATGAATGATATTTTGATAATATGTAGGCTGATGTAGCCTTCTAGTCATCTTACTGACCAGTAGACAAGGGTCTGACCCCTAGTCTCTTTCTCAAGTATTCAAATGCATCTTTGGGCAGTGGCTTGGTGAAGATAGTGGCCAATTATTCCTTTAATTTCACATACTCAAGTATTACCTCCTTTTATTGAACTTGTTCTCTTAAATAATGATACTTGATGGCAATATGCTTTGTTTTAGCATGCATGACTAGATTATTGGAAATGTTTATTGCACTAGTATTGTCACAGTAGATAATTACTGGTTCTAGAATTTTCATATGCGTACCTTCCCGTAGTTGTTTAATCCATGCAATAATTGAGTAGTTTGCAGCAGCAACAACATACTTTGCTTCTGCAGTAGACTGGGAGATGCATCCTTGCTTCTTGTTGATCCATGTGACAAGTTTGTCACCCATAAAGAATGCTCCTCCAGTTGTGCTCTTTTGGTCATCAATATTTCTAGCCCAATCAGTGTCGGTAAAGACCTTAAGTTCAAATTTTCCTTCTCTTCTATACCATAAGCCATATTCTTTGGTATTCTTAAGATATCTTACAATTCTTTTCATAGTAGTCATATGTGATTCCCTAGGATTAGCAGAAAATCTTGCAACTATTCCTACTGCATGTGCAATATCTGGTCTAGTATGTACAACATACATGAGTTTTCCAATCATTGATCTATACAAAGTATGATTTACCTCTGATGAATTATCTTCCTTTGTCAGCTTACATCCAGTTGCCATAAATTTTCCAACTAGTTTGGACTCTTCCATCTTGAATAATTTTAGTACTTCCTTGATGTATTTGGATTGTGAAATGAAAATACCTTCATATTGTTGCATGATCTATAGACCAAGAAATAACTTGATCTCTCCAAATATATACATCTCAAACTCTTTGCTCATTTAATTTGCAAATTATTTTCATAGCATATCATTGCCTCCAAATATGATGTCATCGACAAATATCTCAGCAATCAAAAGGTTAGCATCAATATCTTCCTTCAAATAAAGATGACTGTTTTCACCAGTTCTTACAAATCCAATATTTATAAGATAGGAATGAAGTCTTTCATACCAGGCTTGGGGTGATTTTTTCAATCCATAAAGGGCTTTGTGTAGTCTACATACCACGTCCCTCTTTTCTGGATCAACAAACCCTTCTGGTTGTTTAATTTATACCTCTTTTTCAAGTATTCCATTTAGGAATGCAGACTTGACATCCATTTGATATACCTTGAATCCTTTACATGCAGCATAAGCAAGTAATATTCTCACTCATTCTAGCCTAGCAACAGGTGCAAAGGTCTCTCCATATCCAATTCCTTCTTCTTGTGCATACCCCTTACAGACTAGTCTTGCTTTATTTTTGGTGTCTTCTCCATTCTCATTCTATTTATTCCTGAATATCCATTTTGTACCAATGGCATTCTTGTCATTTGGTCTCGATACAAGTTTCCATATCTTGTTTTTCTCTATCTTCTCAATCTCTTCATTCATAGCACTTATCCATTCATCATTATCAAGTGCAACATTGACAGATTTTGGCTCATAATCACAAATAAGATATCTTGTATTTAGAGACTTACTTCTGGTTCATACCAGCCTTCTTGTCTCCAATGATTTGGTTTTGTGGATGGTTCCTTCTAACATATCTGGCAAGTATAGGTTCAACTCTTTGTCTATCATCTTGATCATCATTTTGTCCTTCATTCTGTTCCCCATCACTTTGTGCATCATCTTGAGCAATATTTTGATCGTCAGTATTTGAAGCCTGATGCTCAGGTGCAATGATCTGTTGCTCGGGAGCTCTACAATGTTGGTCGGGTAGAGTGTCAGGTTCTTCATTATATACAAACCTATTGTATTCCTCTGGTTCTTTAGTGCTTTCCTTTTCATTCTTCTCTGCAAATTCATCTATCTTTACATTTGCACTTTCAATAATTTTGTTAGAGGTCTTATTTAGACATTTATAAGCCTTGATCTTGGTGGAATAACCTAGAAAGATTCCTTCATCACTCTTGGAGTCAATTTTTCCATTTCTATCATCTTTTAAGATATAACATTGACTGCCAAATTTTTTGAAATAACTCACATTGGGTGTGTATCCATACCAAAGCTCATAAGGTATCTTTTTTGTGTCTTTCTTCAATTGTACTTAGTTTAATGTGTAAACAACAATACTGACAACTTCTCTCTAGAATATTTGGGTGATACCTTTCTCTATCATCAGTTTCCTTACACAATCAACTATGGATCTATTCCTTCTTTCAACAATTCCATTTTTTTGTGGTGTTCTCGGTGCAGAGACCTATCTTTTGATCCATGCTCATTACAAAAGTTAGTGAATTCATCTGAAATAAATTCCCCTCCTCTATCTGATCTTAAGCATTTCAATTCTTTACCAGTTTGTTTCTCAACCATTTCCTTATACCATTTAAACATCTTAAATGCTTTTGATTTATCTTTTAGAAACACGACTATCATCATTCTAGAGTAATCATCAACAAAGAGAATAAAATTTCTATCTCCATAATAAATCTTTGTCCTCATAGGTCCACATAGGTCAGTATGGACTAATTCTAGAATGGCATCAGATGTATGGGTTTTTCTTTTGAAACTAGACTTTGTCATCTTACCTTTTTGACAATTCTTACACATGATGTTGTCGGGCTTGGTCATCGTCGGTAAGCCTCTTACATTTCTTTTTCTGCTTATTTTTATCATGTTGTCAAAGTTCACATGACACAATATTTTGTGCCACAACCACATGTCTTTGTTTCTAGCCATTAAGCAAGTGGTGTCAGTATCATTCAGATAGAATAAGTTACCTTTTGTCTGCTCACTGGTACCAATCAAATTTCCTGATTTATTGAAGATCTTTGCCTTATTATTTTCAAATGCTACTCTATGACTTGAATTATTCAACTGAGAAACACTCAATAGATTATAATTTAATCCATTTACCCAATAAGCATTTTCACATTTTATCTGGTTATTAAACATTATGGTTCCTCTACCTTCAACTGGACTAGATGTGTCATTACCCATTCTTACTGAACCACCTTTATAGTATTCAAAAGTCTCAAAAATTTTCTTGTCACTAGTCATATGGTGAGTGTAGCCACTATCTATGATCCATACATCCTTTTTACTAACTTTAGATATGAGTGCAATTTTTACATACCTTTCTTCATCATCATTTGAATCATCTTTTGCTGCCAAAAACACCATCTCGATGTCTTCCTAAAATTCAGTGTCAATATCATCATCTTTGCATTTTTCTAGGTAACTGGCCTTCTTCCCTTTGTCCTTATAGTCTTGGGTATCTCTTCTTTCTGATTGTCGATAGCTTATGTAATCACCTATGTCAGACTTCTTTTCAAATGATCTGTCATTACTTCTATTATCTTTTCGTCTATTAGGACATCTTGCAGCAAAGTGTCCAATCTCTTTACAATTAAAAAAAACAAGTGGTAATTTAACTTTGTATTAACCTTTGCCTATCTGCATTCTTCTAGCCATAAGTGCTTCAATTTCATCAAGATCTTCTTCTTCACTTTCACTATCACTATATTTTCTCATAGTGTGTTTATGACTTGATTTACTTATTCTCAAAGAAGATTTGAATGCAAAATCTATGTTTGGTAAGACACTATTATCAAAGTTATTCATCTCAAATGAAATCAGTCTTCCAATAAAATTGTCTAGCATAACATTGCTATTTGCTACTGCTCTCATTTCTTGAATGGCAGATACTCTAATAGCATAAGTAGGCAGTAGGGTTCTTAGAATTTTACTTACCATTGTATCTTCTTCTAGTACACCTCCAACTCCTTGGATAGCATTGACTACCTCTTTGATTCTTGTGTTGTACTGTGTGGTGTTTTCACCTTCTTTCATTTTGAGATCATCAAACTTTCCTCTAAGGCTTTCTTCTTTGGCTCTCTAAACATTCTTGTCACCACCATGTACAAGCATCAATTTGTCCCATAACTACTTTGCAGTCTTGCAAGTTTTAACATCTTCAAATTCAGCATCGGAGAGTGAGGAAGCAAGCTCTATCATCATTCAGTTGTGCTCATGCTTCTCTCTCATTTGTTCAACTATTGGTGCTCCTGTGGGAAACACATATTTAGTATCTAAGTATTGAGTAACATCATTTCCAATACCTGATAAGTGGAGTCTTATTCTGCTCTGCCATGAAGCAAAATTGTCTTTGTTCAACTTGGGCACATCTCGTCTATTCATCTTGTGATCTTTAGCTTAGGTCTTGAAACCTTCCTTCTAAGCACACAAGCCCTGATACCAATTGTTAGTAATAACTGAGAGGGGGGTTGAATCAGTGGCCTCAAAAATTAATCCTTAAATCAACCCTTAAAACTTATAACCATAAATTATGCCTCTAGTTATCTTATGTCCTACAAGATGAATGCCTTGAAATACTTATACCAATTTCCTACTTGTCAGATTGCTTAGTAAAACCTTCTTTTGTATGTTTACCGATAAGCAGTCAACTATTTACTGAAACACAATAAATATGCAGAGTATATCGATCAATCCAGAATTGCATATGTGAAATGTAAAATAGTAAAGTAATGAAACATAAACATATAACACGTGGATTTTTAACATGGAAACCCTATTAAGGGAAAAACCACTGGGACCGGTACCCCAAATTTTCACTCTTCTAAAGTGAGCTCTGTTAGGAGCCAACCTTGTTAAAGGTTACAAACACACTGTTAGGTGTGACCTTGTTAGAGTATTTAAATGATAATTTGTCACCTAGTATCTGGAATCTAATGCTACCATCCTTGATCAAACACTCACTTGGCCTATCAATAGGTATCAGGCATATCCAATGCTACTTTCTATGATCAAACTTTTTGATACTCCTTGGGATGTATCTCAATTGTAGAAGACTTTTAAGTCCTGATCGGTTAAGAGACTTGATGCTTCAATGGTTAAACTGAAACATTAATGATTTGTTCACACATACAAATTGAATTGCAGATTTTTAGATCTATTTTAAGTGCATTACCTCTTTGATCAATATAATTAATTCAATACCTTTGCTCCACACTATTCTACTCTATGATGTTGTCTCACTATTCGTCGGTGTCTGCAGAATCTAGCTCTTTCCTCAGCTTGATTGATCAGGTCTGAATGAAGGCTTTCTTCTCCTTCAAAATCTCATTAGCATCTTCCCTCTTTTCTCTTTACCCCAAACAATTCATAATGAATTGGGTTTGTCTCTATATAGACATGATTTACCTTTTCTTGGCTTTCTTGATTCTTGGCGTGATCCACAATTCTTGTCAATTAGATTTAAAGCAAACTCCAATTTTATCTCAAAGAGATCTTCTTGCCAACTGGAAAAATCAACTTTAAATCAATTAGTTATTTCTAGCTTTATCTGGATGATTAAAACAATGATAAGTATCAGTTAAGTTTATCTTTAGCTTCTTGACAGCTAAGCATTTTGTCATTTCTGAACTCTCTGATCTGTCGGTCAACACTTCAGTTAGTCATCGGTGATAACTGAATGTTCCATCGGTGTGACTTCAGTTGTCATCAGGATCTCCATCCTTGTCTTTTCCTTTGGGCAACACTGTAATTATGTCCGTCGGGTTACTCTGTGTTTTGCTCGTCAGGCAACATTGTGACTTTGCTCGTCGGTAATATTGTGCATTTGCTCGTCGGGTAACACTGTGACTTTTCTCTTTTACTCTGACCGTCGGTGTGCACTTCGTTGGTGTATACAGTCACTTAGTGAATAGTTGACTTATATGCATTACTGATAGCATAGCCTTTGATTCATCAGTTCTTTGAAGTCTTTGGTAGTATTTCCATGACCATGCATACTATATCAAGTTGACATCAATGACAATACAATACATTAACTGATTTAATGCCTTGCATGATCGTCAAATTAACATCTTCAAACATTCAATCAGTTACATGTCATCACTTTAATGTTTAGAGATTCACACAATATTCTTCATTCTTTTATGGGATGTGTACACTGATCTTTTCACACGAAATGGGGAATCTTTTCCAAGGTTTTCAGGTAAAAACAAATGTACAAGTCTCTTGGTTTAAATGTGGTAGAATTCTAGAAATTGAGGCAAATGAAAGGTTGATTATGGAAAATACAAAGAAATTGCAGTAATAACAAGGTCAATTGCAGCAATAAAAAGGTCAATTGTGGCAAGGTTTCATCAATTGCAGCAAAATGCGGGCAATTGCAGCAAAATGTGAGAGTCTGATATAAAGATCTCAATTTGGTGAATTTGTTTGATAAAAAGTAATTTTCTAGTACAAGGGTTTGATTGTGGACCATGATTGTTGTTGAAGACCTAGAATTTGAACATGTTTGACTCATTTTGACAGTTTTTTATGTTGGTTTTGTGTTTTGGGAAACTAATCACATAACAAGCGCAATAGACAAAGTGTTTTCTAGCTTTAAACATGGGGTTGAAACAAAGATAATCAGATTAATCTAGGTCAAATTTTTCCGCAAGATACAATATCATAGGCCCAATGCTTGGATTTTTTTGGCTCACACAACAATCACCACACTACTAGGACACAAAGGTTCATGACGTAGCCACCCATATTTTTGTCGTTGCCATATATTATTGTCGTGCTAGTGAAAATCTCTTTCACTAACACAATATCTTGGAGCACATATGTTGGGGATCCTGGGGAGAAATTATTGAACCCCTTGCACTATAATAAGGTATTTTTTTGGAGGTCAAACATGTAGGTCTCTATTTAACAGGGTTGTAATAGGGTTTGTGGAGTCTATCTAATCGATTTGTACGTGTGTCTCACTTAAGAGCCTAGTTGACCATGCTGGTTACTTAGGGATATGGTGCAGGAGCACCCTCAAGTTAATCCATTTCAAGAACATCAGTGGAACCAAATATAAAGGGTTAGTTTAGTGATTGGATCTTGGATCCAATGTCATCAATAAGTCCTTAATTGTAAGACAAGGGGACACTAGGTGATGTTATAAACCTAGTTGTCTACCTTAGTCAATTTGGACAATATTGGGTAGATTAGGATACAATAGTATAGGGAACCTAAGGAAGGGTATAAATGTTATTTTAATCCTTCTAAGGTCCCCTATGGATTCAAAACACAAAACTTTTCAATTTTAGTCAAATTTGACAACTTTTGTTAAAAGTTGTCAAAATTGTCAATGTTGCATAATGCAACTTCTTGTCAAAAGATGCAACTTTTGAATCCCAACATTCACAACCATTTTTGTCTATTGGAACTGCTTGGGAAATTTATGAAAAGTTTGGAAAACCTTACTCCATGGTTGGAGTGAATCGATTGTAAAGTTTTGACATTGAAATCAATAAAATTCAACTATTTTTCTGTATTTCCAACTATTTTTCTGAGTTGTACAGATTTGTACGGATCCCAATGCACCATTGAAGGATTGAGAAATTTTATCTAGTTTCTTATTTGAATATTCCAAGTGGTTTTAAGGTTTTAAGTGTAGGGGATCAAAAGTTATCCAATTTTGATTGCCCACTGGTCACAGGAAGGCCCTAACTAGGGTTTTGAGACAAAATCCCTCTTTCCCAGAGACTCCGCCATGGGAAAATTCTAAGCCTTGGTGGAGATAAATCAGGGAGGATTTTATTTAATACTTTTGAGGTCTTAGATCAGGAGGCAGTCGGTGGAGGGAGAAATGATTAAACCCTTTGGATAGGCATCTAGATGTGACTATCTAGAATTGGGTTTTTAAGGCACAACTCAGGGCAAGGGTGGATTGGAAGTCTAAATCCTTGGATTTAGAAGTTTTGTGTGATCCCACAAGTGTTAAAATTTGAGGTATTGGAAAGTGAATTGAGATTAAAACACTTGCTTTGTAAAAGTGGCCTAATAGCCCTATTAGGCCTAGGAGAGAATTGAGGACAACAAGAGTTAGGAGATTGGTCATGAACCCTAACTTAGAGGGTGTTGTTGGTGGATGGATTGAAGAGTTTGAGGGTGTTCAATACTTTTTTTAGTGGAGTTCCAAGTAAGTTTCCTTCAAGAATCCATATTTTCTCCTTGTAGCCCTATATAGGTTTAGGTGCCTAAATTAGGTTTCAGAGATATCTTTGTGTGGGATTTTTGTTTCATTACATCTAAAATTGATGTCTAACATTGATAGAACCCTTTTTCCATCCCTGGATTATCTATTTCTAGTTGTGTCATATTGTGCCCTTAAGGGTGTTGAATATTGGGTGAAAGATCTAGTCTTGTCATTGTGGGTTTTGGGAACTCTTTGGTAGAGCCCTAGATTGTGTGGGAGTAGGGGGTATTGTGGACCCCTAGTGAATTATTTTGAAATATTTTGGGGCTTTACACCAGGATACTTCACCCGATCCAGGCTATCATCAACACACCTCACCCGAGCTTGGCTGGATATAAAACAGAGCTTTGGCTCGCATCTTGTTTATATACCGATTGGAAGGATTACCGATTTAAGGTCATCCTCTGAGGAAGAAGCACTTTCCCCAGACATGCCTTTATAAAAAAGTATAAAGGTTTTTAATCTAACAAATTTGTGCAAGTGCACCAAAAACTCAAGACACAAGGTTAATCGTTTAAACACCAAAATTTCAAGTGTGAACTGAGCTAATCATCCATACAAGAATGAGTGTTCAATTTTAAGCCCAAAGTAGATGATGATTTTCTTGTTCGATTTTAAAAGCACCAAATCGAAACATTTTTTGCCTTTGTTCAAATTTTTAACCCCCATGTCAATTTTAAGCACTAAATTAGAAAAGTGAGATTTGTGATGTTTGCACTCACTTTTCTTTTTTTAAGCACTAAAAGAGAAATGAGTTGATTTTAGGTTGCTTTGTTAAAAATTCTTCTACGTCACAAGTTGAAATGATGAGTTAGTACCAAAAACCTTGTAATCAAACATATGAAATCGAGAAATGCTTTGAAAATTCTTAATACTCACAGTAGCCCACTTTTCTCTGGCCTTGGTGTTTTGTTCAGTCCTGCATAGAAACCGAGAAAAAATTATATTTTGGCAGAAAATAGTGAACTTTAAGCAATTGCAAAATGATCATGTCGATTGTGAAATTATTTTGGCGATTGTGGAAAACTTTCATCACTTGTAGAAAACTTTCATCAATTGCAGCAAACTTCCGTCAATTGCGGCAAGCTTTCATCAATTGCGGAAAACTTCCATCAATTGCAACAAACTTCCATCAACAAATACATAAAACTACATAAAATGATTGCAAAACCCACAAATCGATTGCAGCATTAAACCAGTCGATTGCGACAAAGTTTCATCATTTGCGGCAAAGTACTAGCAATTACAAAATTATAATGTTATCAAAAAATTAACAAAAAGGAGAATTTGGGACCATACAACCGAGGCCATAAAATTTTGTTTGTCATCTTCAAGCGATTCTCAGGCTGTTCAATTCACATCGGGTTCACCAAAATGTGTAGATCCAATCCTGTTCCAAACTCAAATTAATGAGGGGTTAGTAGAACTGATTTGCAATGGGGTAAGCAATAAAAAATACTAAGAACAAATCCACAGACAATAAAATAACAAGCAATCAACGAGGGATACAAACGAATGCAAACCAACAAAGCTTGAGGCTTCTATTTCTTCTCTCTACTCCTTCTGAAATGCTGGTGTATATGGTGCTCAGTATTGGTATCGACAACATCTATGACTTGGGAGTGTTGAGAGTGTTGAGAAAATGGTATTGATTATGATCACAATAATGCTTTGAATGCTTCTAGCAAGAATCCTACAGAGTAAGGGCGTACAAAAGCTTGAAATCCTAGATCCTTCAAATGGTTGTGAAGGGTTGATTATATAGAATATGGAAAATGATTTGAATGGTTGAGATTGATCCCAGAGATTGGAGAATGAATGGTTGAGATCAAAAGGAACTGGAGAAGTAATCAATAAACTCCACCTCTTCAACTAGGAGAGAAGAGGTGATGTTTTAGTTAACTGAGGAGCAACCAGTAAACTCCACCTGTTCAACTTGGAGAGAAGGGGTGATGTTTTAGTTTAACTGAGGAGCAAATAGTAAACTCCACCTCTTCAACTTGGAGAGAAGGGGTGATGTTTTAGTTTAACTAAGGAGCAACCAGTAAACTCCACCTCTTCAACTTGGAGAGAAGAGATAATATTTTAGTTAATTGAGAAGCAACTAGTAAACTCCACCTCTTCAATCTTAGAGAAAAGAGATAATGTTTAGTTAACTGAAAAGTTGATCATGAGTTACCTTTTTGAACTTGAGAAAGGATTTATTTGAATATTTAATTATTTTTGTAATTAAAGTATTCAAACATGTGATAATTGAATTCTTTTTTATTTAGAATTGAATTATTGAGTGAAATTAAATTAATTTAATTAGAAGAATTAATTAATAAGTTTAAATATTTAAATTTAAACTTTAGGAAATTGAATTTAATTAATTAATGAAGATTAATTAGTTAAGGTTATTTAATTAAATAAAATAATTATTTAATTAATTTTGGGGAAATGATTAAAATCATTTGGGGGAATAGATTTAGAAGAAATAGATGATTAATTAATGATTAAAACCCCATTAATTAATAGATGAAAATTAGTGTTTTAATGTAAGGTCGCAAGTATGTCCATTTTAGGGTGTTTACATTTGTCCTTCTTTGATGCATTGTGGCTTGTCGCATTGTGTCAAATAATTTTCAGATTTGATCCTACACTAGCTTGCCCCAGGTAGATCAAATCATGTTCCAAACTTGAATTAACGAGCGGTTAATAGAACCGATTTACAATGGGGTTAAGCAATCAAAAATACTAAGAACAAATCCACAGACAGTAAAATAACAAGCAATCGAGGAGGAATACAAATGAATGCAAACCAACAAAGCTCGGGGCTTCTATTGCTTCTCTCTACTCCTTCTGAAACACTGATGTGTATGGTGCTCAGTATTGGTATCAACAACGTCTATGACTTGGGAGTGTCGAGAAAATAATATCGATTATGATTACAATAATGCTTTGAATGCTTATAGCATGAATCCTGCAGACTAAGAGCGCACAAAAGCTTGAAATCTTGGATCCTTCAAATGGTTGCGAAGGGTTGATTATATATAATATGGAAAATGTTTTGAATGGTTGAGATTGATCCCAGAGATTGGAGAATAAATGGTTGAGATCAAAAGGAACTGGAGAAGTAATTAGTAAACTCCACCTCTTCAACTAGGAGAGAAGAGGTGATGTTTTAGTTAACCGAGGAGCAACCAGTAAACTCCACATCTTCAACTTGGAGAGAAGGGGTGATGTTTAGTTTAACTAAGGGGAAACTAGTAAACTCGACCTCTTTGACTTGGAGAGAAGGGGTGATATTTTAGTTTAACTAAGGAGCAACCAGTAAACTCCACCTCTTCAACTTGGAGAGAAGAGATAATGTTTTAGTTAACTGAGAAGCAACTAGTAAACTCCACCTCTTAAATCTCAGAGAGAAGAGGTAATGTTTAGTTAACTGAACAGTTGAGCATGAGTTGCCTTTTTGAACTTGAGAAAGGATTTATTTGAATATTTAATTGATTTTTGTAATTAAAGTATTCAAACATGTGATAATTGAATTCTTTTTTATTTAGAATTGAATTATTGAGTGAAATTAAATTAATTAAATTAGAGATTTTCACAGTAGAAGGGAGCAGTCGTACGGGATTGGTGCCTGGATGTGAGGGTTTCTGAAAACATTTGCCTGGAGGAAGAGATTTTGGTGCGAGGGCTGGGTGTTGCTGTGTGGATTAGCTGTGAGGGAGTTTGTTTGTTGGGTTTTGATGGTCGCAAATGGGGTTTTCAAGAGTCTCATTCTTGCTGGAGCCTCAACTGGTGGTGGATATTCTCCCAGGGTGAGTTCACAGGTGAAGGAGACATTTTATGTTGGACAGAGCTCAAAGTTTAATAAAGTTAATGGCTTCCTTCCATGTAGCCAGGATCAGCCTGTGCTGGTTATCCCTCCAGAGGCAGTAATGGAATATGTGGACTATTTGGCCAAACATGCATTGATATGCAAGTTTCATGGTATTCAAATTTCCCTGTCGACTCTGGAAGCCTGGATTCGCCATTCGTGGCAGGTGGAAGGTGATATGGATATTATGCTAGCTGGTAATAGCTACTTTTTGGTGGCTTTCTCTTGCATGTCAGGTCGTGACTGGGTCTTTGAGGGAGGCCCTTATTTTTATGACCGTGTGGGACTTTTCCTCAAACCCTGGCATACAAGGTTCAATTCTACTGAGGATCTCCCTTCAAGGGTTCCTATTTGGGTTTGCCTGTTGCGGCTTCCTTTGGAGTTCTAGCGCGAGGATATCCTTCAATAGATTGTTGCTTTGCTTGGGAAGCCAGCTACTATAGCACATCAATCACTAGATAAAAAGGTTATTTCTTATGCCCGTATTTGTGTTGAAATTGATTTAAATAATCCTTTGCCAGATTCTTTGGAAATTTACCCAGGCTCTTCTTCTTGGATTCAACAGCTAGACTATGAATCCCTTCCCTTCCAATGTCGCATTTGTCATGAGTATGGTCATTTACAGCACCAATTCCCTCAAGCCTCTAAAGGCAATGGTACTCCTGACGGGTTCTAAGGCCCAAGGATGGCTAATGATGGTAAGGGGAATGGTCAAACTATTAGTACTGGAAAAGGGAAAGTTCAGAATAATAGTACTGGTAAAGGGAAAGCTCAGATGAATAATTCAAGTCAGGGGCAAGGGCCAACAAACAAAACCGGTCCTGATAAGGATGGTTTCATCCCTGCTCGCAACCGTGCTAAGGGAAGGGGTCAGAAGCGACCTCATCTAGATCAAAAAGTGGACTCAGGGTTTAATCGATTTGAGGTGCTAGACAACATGGTCATAGAAGAAGGCATTCCTGCAGATGCTTAGTGTGGGGTTAATGGCTCAGATGGGAGGAGTTCTATTCTTAATGGCAACCAGGATGTTGTAGTTCAGTAGAAGCCGGAGACCCCCATTAGCCCTGAGTCTAGTGCCCTTGTGGTTTCTCCTGCTCCACAGCAAAAGGATATTCTTCTAGTAGATTTGGTCAAGGATGTGTTTGCCTCTGGTAAAGGAAAGGGATCTTCTCTTTCTTTGGGCCTGATGCAAAGACCGTTTAAGAAAGTCTCTTTTGCTACTCCCTCAAAAGTTGGGTGAAAGTAGGATCAAGAAAAAATTAAACTTACAGGGGATTTACTGGTAGAGTCTGGGGCTGTAAAGACCATGGATGAACATTTAACCCACTCTACTCAATTATTATTCTCTCATGGAATGTGAGGGGGTTGAATAGCATCCCCAGACAAGAAGCTATTCATGAGCTGGTGGTTGATCATTCTCTAGATATCCTTTGTATCTAGGAGACCAAGCTTTCAGTGGATTCCATGTTTAGATGTGCTCCTAATATTTGGTTTCTGGGGCAATGTCAGTGTGTTGGTGCTTTGGGGAGCTCTGGTGGTCTTGCCATTTGTTGGGATCCTAGGAAAGTTATGCCTCTCTACTGGATCTCTTCTCACTCGGCTCTCTAAATGGTGGCCTCTTCTCTAGAAATTGGAGAGATGATTCTTGTTACTAATGTGTATGCCCCTATTGAAATCCATGGAAAGATTAAGCTCTGGGCACATATTAGGCATGTCAAAAGTTGTCACCCATTCTTGCCTTGGATTGTAGCCAAGGATTTCAACTCTGTCATTAGTCTGGAGGAGAAGCGGGGTGGGCTGGCTCACTTGGGTCCTTCTTCTAAGCTTCTTCGGGAAAACATGGATCTTTTACATCTCTCTAATGTCAAACCTCTTAATGGGCTCTTTACATGGAACAATAGAAGGGTTGGAGATGATGCCATCTCAGAATGCTAGGATAGGTTCCTGGTTTCCTGCGTTTGGAATTGTGGCTCTCTTTCTCTCTCTTCTAAAATTCTTGATTGGAGAGGCTCTGACCACTAGCCTATTAAGCTCACGGCTAGTTATGTTGCCGTCCCCAAGAAGCCTCCCTTTAAGTTCCAGTTGATGTGGCTTCGAGACTCTTCTCTCCATGATTTAATGGCACTGCTATGTTCTCCTTCTCTAAAAAATTACAGTATATCAAAAGGAAGTTTAAGAATTGGAACAAGACTTGTTTTGGTAATCTCCACATCATGAAGAAGAGGGCTCAGGATTGTCTGGATGTTATTACTAGGCAGATTCAGGATTTGGGTTTTTCTAAATCTCTTGGCATAGCGGAATCCCAAGCTTCTAGTGATTTAGCAAAGTGGGATCTTAGAGAAGAAATTTATTGGAAACAAAAGGCTCAAGTTGACTGGCTTCAAGAAGGGGACAAGAGCACCACATTTTTCCATAAATCTATGTAGGCTCGATGTAACAGGAGTTACATTTCTTCTCTTGTTATGTCTGATGGGATGCATCTGACCTCTGCTCAAGTTGTGTCCAGGGAATCTATTCAGTTTTACTCTGCTCTCTTTTTAGATGACTTGCCTCTAGCAGAGATTAAGGAGAATATAATCTTGTCCTGTATTCCCTCTATTGTGACTGGGGAGATGAATGACTCTCTTATGTGGTTGATTTGTATGTCTGACTTGGAGGAGGTGGTCTTCAGCTTGCGTAAGGGAAAAGCTCCGGGGCCTGATGGCTTCCCTGTTGAATTCTTCCAGGAATTTTGGGATATTATCAATCAAGACCTTTTGGATGTGGTTCAGGAGTCATATTCCAACAAAGATATGCTCCAATCTTTGAATGCTACTTTCCTAGTCCTTATTCTGAAGAAGGAAGAGGCTAATCAGCTGGACTTCTTTTGGCCCATTTCTCTATGTAATGTGGTCTATAAAATCATTACTAAGCTCCTAGTGGAGAGGCTCAAAGTTTGGCTTCCCATGGTTATCTCTAAGGAACAAAGGGGTTTTGTGGCTGAATTTTTTTTTTTGGATGGGGTGGTTATTGCTTCTGAATCCATTCACTCTATGTCTACTTCTAGAGAGTGTGTCATGTTCATCAAGCTCGATATGGCTAAGGCTTATGACATAGTCAATTGGGGTTTCTTGCAAAAAGTTCTTCTAGTTTTTGGCTTCAGTCAGGAATGGGTTAGCTGGGTCTGGAGCTGCGTTACTACTCTCTCCTTCTCGGTCCTTCTTAATGGTGAACCTTCTGAGTTATTTTGGGCCTCTAGGGGTCTTCTCTAGGAAGATCCTCTTTCTCCTTATTTATTTATCATTATGGTTGAGGGACTTGGCAGACTTATCAATTCTCATGTATCCCAAAATCTGATTTAGGGCTAGCGATGGGGAAATGGTCTGCCCACTCTTTCCCACCTCCATTTTGTTGATGATATGGCCCTTGTTGGGAGAGCTTAGATTTGAGAATTTGAAGCCTTTCGGCTCACTTTGGATACTTATTTGGCTGCCTCAAGTTAGAAAATCAATGACCACGAGTCCTCTATTTTTTTCTTCAACACTTATGAGCCTATTCAGCGGAGGATTGCTAATATCTTGAGATTTTAGATTGAGTCTCTCCCTCTGACTTACTTGGGTGTCCCTGTTGTGGTGGGAAGACATCCCAGTCTTTTCTGGTAGAGCTTGCTTGACAAGCTTCGACAAAAAGTCAATCATTGGACTCATAGGTGGCTCTCTACTATTGGCAGGGTGACTCTCCTACAATCTATGATTCAGGCCCTTCCTATATACAGAAGCATGGTTCAGGCTGCTCCGGCGTATTTTCTTAACGAATTTGATGCTCTTTCTCACCAATTTCTTTGGAGTGGCAATTTGCAAAATTCTAAATGGAGCCTCATCAATTGGGATACTATCTGTAGGCCAAAAAAGGAAGGAGGCCTCAACCTTCGTTCTGCTATCTTGTGTATTCAAGCTCTTGTTGCCAAGCTCTATTGGTGCTGGTGCTCTAGTCAGTCTCAGCTTTGGGTCCGTATCCTGTCACATAAGTATTTACCTGGCGTTGAACCTTCAGATGTTTCCAGGTTTCCTCTCGAGGGAAGTGGCTCTATGGTGTGGAATACCCTCAAGATTGGTGCTCACCTGTGAAGAGAAGTCTTTTTTGGATTTGTAACTGAGGCTCTATTTTGGAGTGATTCCTAGAATGGGCATCCTCCTCTCTTGTCCTCTCATCCACACTTATAGCCTCTTTGTGATTTTTTCCTTTCTGCTGGATGGAATTAGGTGGCTCATTATAAGGAGGCTCATAACCTGGGCCTTGCTATTGGTTACAGATGGAAGAATTCTTCTGATTGGCTGCTGGGTGGTTCTCTGGGGGATCGGTTGGAGCTTTCTCAGATCTTGGCTTCTAGGGAGTGCATCTCTCTGCAGGAACCTGATGTTTTGGCTTGGGGAGGTGCTTCTTCTAGCAAGTATTCTATTTTTTTAGGGTACCTTGCACTGACTAAGCAATTATTTGGCGAGGTGGAGGTTTCTTGGTGGAAGAAAGCTTGGAATAGCTTTTCTTGGCCTAAGTGTAACTTTTTCCTCTGGATTCTGGTTTACAATCACTGTCTTACTTGAGAGAATCTCTACAAGAGAGGCTTCTAGGGGCCCTCCATCTATGTCTTATGTTGCAATAGTGAAGAGACTGTTTCCCACCTTTTTTTCCAGTGCTCCTTTGTCAAGCAGATTTGGCACTTTTGGTGGAGTGTGTGGGGATGCTCGTGTTGGCATGTTTCTTCCTTGTTTGTGTTTTGGGACCATCTGGGCCATCCCCCTTCCAAGACCTCTTTTCTTCAGGTTTCTTGGACTATTGGCCCTTCCTTTATTTTATGGCATGTTTGGCTTGAGAGAAATAGGAGGATCTTTCATGATGTGCAGCTGGGGATCAAACACCTGTGGGGGAAAATTGCTCATTCTCTTCATGAAACCCTCCTGGCAAAATGTGAATTTTGTGGAGGTTAGGACCATCGAGATGTTGTTATTTACTCATGCCTTTCCTTTCCTCTTCACGGTGGCGCTCCCTCTCTGCCCCACAAACGCGCTGGGAATAGAGCCAGGCAGCACTCTTAGTGTGTTAATCGTGAGGGGCATTGGACTCCTCCCCAGTCTGGAGTTCTTAAAATCAACATTGATGGTTCTTCTTAGGGAAATCCTGGATCAACTAGCATTGGGGGAGTTGGGCGTGATAGCTCTGGTGATGTTCAGTTTCTGTTCTCTATCTACGAGGGTTACCATACAAATAACCTCATGGAAGCCCTTGCTATCTTGGCTGCAGTGGAACAGTGTTGTCAACATGGTTGGAGAAGAATTACCTATGAGACAAACTCTCAGGTGGTAGTGAATTTATTGAATAGATGGAACCTTGTGGATGTGGATTGGCATTTGGATTTGGTTATTCAACAAATCATTCAGTTATGCAATTCATTGGAATCTATGTATTTTCTGCATATCCCTCGGGAGTGGAATGATGTGGCTGATTGCTTGGCTAAATGGGCTTCTGAGCACGCGTTGGATTGGAATATTGTTGATCATAGGATGCTTCCCCCTGATTTATCTCATAAGCTGGCTCAACTTGTTGACCAAGATAAAGCTCTTTAGTGCTCTTTGTTTCCTCTGTTGTTCTGTACTCTTTGGTATTCAATAAAATTTTTACCCCTCTTTTAGTAAAAATTAATTAAATTAGAAGAATTAATTAATAAGTTTAAATATTTAAATTTAAACTTTAAGAAATTTAATTTAATTAATTAATTAAGGTTATTTAATTAAATAAAATTAATTATTTAATTAATTTTGGGGAATGATTAAAATGATTTGGGGAATAGATTTAGAAGAAATAGATGAATAATTAATGATTAAAAAAATGTTAAATAATAGATGAAAATTAGTGTTTTAATGCAAGGTCGCAAGTATGTCCATTTTAGGGTGTCTACAAATGTATCTTATGATATCTTTTGTATATTTTGTGGTCGATTAAACTCTCAGATGATAAAAACTCTATGATGTAAGTGATGCTTACTATTATACTCAATAAGAATTTTTAATATTTAATTGTGCATGAGAAGGGATTAGATAAAATAAATATATATTTTTAGAAGAATTAGATGACTTTGGGGAGATGGAATAATTAAATATATTAACAATTCATTTAATTATAGATGGAACAATTAGTAAATTAACTAATTAAGATAATTATTTAACTGCGGGTGAAAAGAACAAGAAAGGTCAATTTAATTCAATAATAATAATTATTTAATTAAAATTAAGAAAATAAATCTATTAAAATATTAAAATTATTTAATTGATATCTAGAGGAATATTAAAAAATTAAATAATTAAAATTATTCAATTATGAACAATTAGAGAGAAATGTTAATTTTGAATTTGAATTAGAAGAATGACACTGAATTAGTTAAGAAGAAAGTAAAATTGTTGCTTACAGGCGTGAGACAACTTTAGGTGTTTACATTTTGCCCCTTTTTGAGACATTGCATTTTCATGTGTTGTTTCAAAGAATAATCAAGAAAATCTTGCCCCAGTATGCCCCAATGGGATTGAGATGACAACGAGGTAATATGGTGCCCTCTCGAGAGATTGTTGGTGCAATAAAAGCCATGAATGATCTCTTGAAAGAAGAAGATGAATGTTAGATGAAATGATGAAAGAGAAGAATAGTTAGTAAGAATTAAAGAATGTTAGTAGGTTATGATGACTATTTGATTGACACTAAACATAGAGATTATTGATAAGAATTGTGTCTGGTTTTAGGAAGGACCCATCTCGTATAAGACTAGTGACAACGTTCAGTTTCAGGGAAGACACACCCTATATAAGACAAGCAACAATATCTAGTTTTAGGAAATATATGTCATGTATAAGACAAATGACAATTGATTGAAATTGATTAACAAATTGATATGACCATTTTGATAGATTGATTTATTAACGAATTTGATGTTTGAAATGAGTGTATGGACATACATAAGAAATGTTAGTAACTTGAATAGGTTTAGAAATGATTAGGTAGATTGGACGGAAGGACAAACCAACATTAAAGTCCTGAATTGATAGATACCACTTCCTTTTAAATCTTCGTGTTGGATGTAATTATTTTCATCATTGAGCCACTTTTATTATTTAAATGGGCATGTGTGCAACAAGATAATGACAAATCGAGATGGGATTTTCCATTTTCATTTAACAAGTACTTATAATAGACAAGGAATATTCTCATCCATCTAATGGTGTTGGCATTAAGGGTCGAGGTATGTATGATAGTCACAAGCATTATTATCATTGACAATATTTTATGTGTGTGATACTTTGCTCATATGTGAATGTGCCAACATAGACACCCATAATACCTATCCTCATATTTCATAAAAAAACATCCCCACAAATAGAAGACAGAAAATAAAGCCATGAACCATCCCCACCTCTCTAATCACTTGTGGATATCCCAGAGAAGCATAGAAACACGACTTAAGATCAATCATAATAAGATAAGACTCACTTGGACAACTATCCAACAACCATATTAATTTTTTTCCTTGTTAATTATTTGTTTGACATTGATAGTGATGGTGTCTGGTTTCAGGAATGAGCTACCTTGTATAAGATTGACCTATCTGGTTTCAAGCATATCCATCCTCTATATAAGACATGATGACCATATGAAAAAATTATTGATTATGCACGATTGGAATTTAGACTTGTGTTGCATTTGGCATTCGTTCAATGTCTATTAATGCAAATAGATTTTTTATTGAAAATGATGATGTAGAGATTGTTTTTGGATTTTTATGCTTTTTATTTTTTTGGGTGTTTTTCATAAATTTATTTTGTTTTTTAGGACTTTTTATGATTTTTTCATGACTTTTTATGATATTTTTGGATTTTTTCAAGACTTCTTATGATTTATTTGTTTATTTTTAGAATATTTTAGATCGCCGATTGAGGTGAAAAGCACATGTGTAGATTTATCTCAAACAAGATGTATTTATGTGCCCCAATGTCTTGCACGACATAATGCATTATGAATGTATGGATGAAGGGGTGGGATGGGAATAGATAAGTAAAGGATGGAGGAGGTTTATTATGAAACCATATCTGATTTGGTTTGCAAGGAATATCACACAATGGGATAACATGTTTATCTAAGCTAAGGGACTGGATATGTGGCTACGTAGGTAATGACACGATGCTTTGAATAAATGTGGTCTACATGAACAAACACGTCAATAGGTTTTTGCAAACATGTTTTGCATTTTGGGTCCTTATTTATTATCAAGATCAAGGGATGGATATGGATAGGATAGAGATAGGATAAGAAAGATCAAAGGTGTCAATGGATGGAAAAAGTAAGGGATGGATAAGATAAGAGATACAAAATGAAGGGTGTAAATAAGGTGAAGTAGAAATAATTCTTGAAGCCTTGTAAATATCATAGGTGGAAAATGTATGGAGGTAGGTAGGGCGATGGATAATAGAGGATGAGGGATCATGCAGGATGTGGTAAGTAGGATAACATGGATGAAGCTTGCCCCTAAGTGTAGAGTGGAAGACAATAATGGATTACACATGATGCTTGTTAGCCATATTTTCATTAAGGTACTTGCCTAAGGTGCCACAAGAAGTGATTTTTGCCATAGGATGAATTATTTTTGTTTATTATTATTATTTTTGTTTCACACAAGATGCCTATTTGCCAATTTTTCATCAAGGTGGGTTTTTTTTTTCTTTTTATTTTTTTATATATATTATTTTTTCATTTTGACTTTTTGGAAGATAATGGATGAATGATAGGAAATGGACGACAAATTTAAGTATCATGTTCTTTGGATAGCACCCTTGAAATATGTGCTACATTGGAGCATGGCTATTGAAGGTATGCTTAGAGATATTGATATGGCGATGGAAAAGGGAGATGAAATGGATGATAAGATGAACTAGGGTAAGGGTTTATGCACAAGATTGGACATGAGGAATGAAATGATGAAAAGAGGTGGGGGATAAGGATGGAGTGTTAGAATATTTAGTTACGGTGGATAGAAATGTTGTCAAGACCATCATTGGAACACACCTTGAAGGGCGGTGGAGTGATGGAAGAAAAATGGATTTTGGATTATGAGATTTCAATGGAGGAGTAGATGAGGATTCTGGGACACAAGTACCCAAAATGGATGAAGAAGGTGATGAAGTATCTAAGATAGTGGATTTTGGGACATAGGGAGGCAAAATAGATTTGGAAGATGGAAGATATTTAGGTGGAGGAATGACCTAAGGCTTTGGAGTAGCAAGCTTGGATGTCTATTTTGATTTTTTCTTTAGGATGCAGTGCTTCTATGAGCAACCTGAGAATCCACATAGTTTTGTTTTTTTGTTTCCTTTGTGACTCTTTTGAATGCATTGATTCAATGAGAGACTTAGGAATCCACATGGTGTTTTATTTTTCATTTTTCTCGACGGGCCTTTGTGGCCTTTTTTTGATCAATTTTATTTTTTACATGTCTTTTAGATGGGACATGTTGATCCTTGGATATATGTGGATTTTTTAACTTTTAGATTTTATGCTTGGCATCCAAATTGCTTCTTAGAGAATTGAGACTTGGGGATGGAGAGGGATGGTATGGAGACATGTTGAAGTAGTTCATGTAGATAGATGGTTGGAAGTTTCTCAAGGATGTGTGCCTTTGTTGATCTTGATTTATAAAAGGGTGAGTGAGCTATAGACTAGTGGTGATATGGATAGTTGATGGTGGGATATAAGGATCTAAGATGGATGGATGGGACGAAGAATTTTACTTTGGAATATAAGGACCCAAAATGTATTGGAGGATGAGGAAGGTGTATGTTTGGGTTTATATAGAGGAATGTGGGATTTTGGAGGGATACCAACATCAAGAGAGTGAGCTATGTAACCAAGGTTGTAATAAAAAGTATTCACTTTTATATCAAGGGTTTCTAATACACCTTGTTCATTGAGGCCTACCCCCTTTCCTTGATAATGCATGTTTTGACAAATATTTTTGGAAATGGGATACTTGTTATTTTTGAAATAAGACACTATTCCATTTTGAGGTGGAAGAGGAATGTAAGGAATAATGCGATCATGAAGTAGACTGAACCAACTACAAGTAGATGATCCAAGTTGATATGTAAGAGGCTTATTATTACCTTGGATAGGGGGTGATGGGATCTTGAGGTGGATATGGAAGATTATGTCATGGATATGGAGGGATACTTCGATTCTGACATTAAAGAGGATCATTGGATGGAGTGGAAGGGACCATCATGGTCCTACTTAGGAGGTGGATTATGAATGTCAGGACTTGGAGGGATGATTTTCTCTAGGCATGTAAGGGGATCGTATTGGATATAAAAAAATGGATGAGGGGATCATCATGAGATTATATAGAGATGGGATCTTGGTCAAATATTGGAAGAGATTGGAGGTTCTTGGTATTTTGATCTTGATTCATTTTAGGATGTGTTTCTTCATACTTAGGATTACCCTCTTGACATAGGGTATGATTTGGATATGTATGGATGATTCTTGGAAGAATTCAAAATTTTGGCATGATAGGAATGTATTTTGAATGAGACTCACTGGAGTAGGTTTTCTTGGGAATGGAGCATATGGTGCCATTGGATCTAGGATTGATGAATTGTAAAAGAGACTTGTACCAAGGAATAAACTAGTTGGGATCTGTATTGTGGATAGCCCTTGGGATTAAATTGGAAAAGTGCCATCATAATATGCATAGTATGACGAAGATGACACAAATTATTATTGTAAAGCCTCAAGAGACGAAGGAGTGATGGGAGATATGTAGGCTAATTGTGGTATGTTACTAGACATAGGTATTTAGTTTTGATCATGTTTGGGAATAATGTCTTGAAATATGTCTAACTCCTCATGACATGATTTATTTAGGTGTTCTTTAACAAGGATTTCACCTTGCTCAATGAGATTCTAGATGAGATTTTTCAATTTTGAGCAATTTGGAGTTTTATGTCGTTTGCTCCTATGATATTCAAAAAAGTCATTGTCATTCCACTTGGATGGGTAAAAACATCCTAGCTCATAATGTATTACTTCTAGAAATATGATTTCATTTTAATGTATAAGCCTCTTTAAAGTTGACTCAATGGGCTCCCCTAAGGGCGTGTATTTTTGTTTTGGTGCTTGCAGACTATTTTTTTTGTTTGGAAGAATGTGTGAGTTGATTTGATTTTTGTCCTTTTGGGAGTGTGTAGTTGGCATATTAAGATGCAAGGATGATTCTAATTGTCTTGGAGATAATGATCAAATGATTGAGACTAATATGAATGATTGTACTATAATGAAACCTATGAATGACACTATATTTTTGGGATTTTTGGGAAAATTTTGGAAAATGACTAAGATAAATACAAGGACAAAATGATGATAATGGCGACTAGGGATAATCTTAATTTTTTTTTTTTGGAAAATTTTGGAAAATGACAAGGCAAATGCAAGAAATAAAATGACTATAATGACAATTAGGGATGACCCTATTTTTTTATTTTTGGGAAAATTTTGGGAAATGACTAAGTTTAATGCAAAGAATAAAATGATGATAATGACAACTAGGGATGAACAACTAAACCCTAAGGGAAATTCTAAAAAATTCAAGACTATGAATTTAGGAGTTATCCTAAATGATTGAGAGAAACTCTTTGACCTCCAAGTCGTAATAACAATGACAAGATAAGGATTTGTGATAAAAAGACAATTTGATAGGTGAGGTAAAAAATACTCTAGCAACCACTATGGAAAGATCCAAAAAGGTGTATTCTCTAATTTCCAAAAGGTAGTCCTAAAGGTGAAAATGTCCAAATCTAAGAAATGCAAGACCTAAACGAATCTTTGGAACACACAAAAGAAGGTAACCCTAAAATGATGAACTGATGCAATGATGGAATTCCTAAAAACAAGGGTGAACCTATTTGACAATGATGTAAATTTTTGACCTAGGAAAGATGAATGATGAATTTAACCCTAAAATGCTAGACATAAAGAATATGAGCAGATTTTAAAATGCTAACTACAATGATCATGGTTAGGACAAATCTCATGAACACATGTATGAAAACCCTAAATTTTAGTCTGATTGTTGGATTGTGGCCCTAGATTTTGTCAAGCAATTACAACGTTAGATAAGTAAATGTGATGAAGAATAGAGCAATTGCGAAAATGGCCTGAGACAAGAAGGGTTGTAAATAGTAGGAAATTATGTCAAATAAACTAAGATAGCCAGGGTTTTGGTCTATAAATAACAAACAATTGCATCTTAGGAGAATCATATGCAACTCATAATACATTAATTGTGGCTCAAAATAGGTCAATTACATTGTTTTGTCTCATAATAGTTTAGTGTCAAGTTTTATGCAATTTTTGTAATAAACACAAAGAAGACACACAAAACAATATGGCTATATTGACCCTTGGAAATCCAAGGTAAATGACTGAGGGCCACAATTAGCCTGATTTTTATCAGTATCAACAACAAATAAAGTACTTGAAAATATGTACTACCTAGGTTGGAATGTGGATACTTCTTACTGAGTCTCCAATTGGGTAAATCCATATATTGAGACAAAGTGGATAGAAAGAGAATCAAGTATCAGTGGCTCCCCTCCACAACACGAGAATCACTTGACCTCATACCCCAAAGATCCATAGATCTTATGAAATAGGGTATTCCTGTCTCAACAATGAGTAATACGTACTGGGGTGGCTTTGGAGGTCTAACCCTCTACACCAACAAGTACAAGGGTTTTTTGCCTCTATTATAATTTTTTGTAGTGGGGGGAGTTTCGGGGTAATTCAGGTGCCTACACATGCAGTGAATAACACATTTAAGTGATATCCCAACCCTTAGAACAAGGGTTATTTAACATCTCACACACAAGTACCAAGGTGATTTTGACTTTCGTCAAGACTACCATTTTGTTTGTGTATGTATACTAAGGGAAACCATTGGTATAGAGAGCAACTACACTCATTGATTATAACTTTTGTCAAAATCATGATTATTTATATAGTGGACTACAAGACTACCACTTGGGTCATTCCATTTGGTGAATACATTTTACCACAAGGCAAACCTTTTTTATACAAAAAAAACAATAATTTGGGCATTGTTTTCACCTTCAATGCAACGATAGGTCCACCCACAAAGCACAACGTGCAAGACAATTCAAACACAAGGGCTCTTTAACATTTAATAAACCCAAATGTGATGGGAAGACACATAGGCTTAGAGATTTTCCTTTTATTTTGTCCTCCTAAATCCCACACCACACACTAAAGATGAAGGTTAACCGACCAAAAACCCCTAATCTTAGAAATGAGAAACTAGCTAGAAAACTAGAAAAATGACCAAAGAAGCAAGAAAAAACACAGATTGCAAAAAAAATTGTACCTGACCTTACCAATTGATTGCACATTGTTTCCATAGTGATTGAAATGATGAATTTTGTGATTGTGTGTCACAATGCAGTAATTACATTGTGAAAAATTGTTGATTGTATCCTTTGATATGTGATTGCGTCGATTCTTATGCAACAGACAAAAAATAAAAAAATAAAAATACAGTATTAGATTTCATAATAGATGCATATATGATTTGAATGATTGCGATGCATAATCTGTCAATTGCATTGAATGATCCGCGATTGCGTCAAATGAATTAGTGTCTTGCAAAACAAAAAACACTCAAAAAATTAGAAAATAAAAGTTAGTTCATGTTAGGTTCACCAAATATAACGAGAGGAAATCAAATCACGGGTAATACCTGCAAAGAGATTAGTAGTCTCTCCTACAAAGTCCTACTTTATGCATAAATTCCAAACTCATTCAAGGAAGAAAGTAAAACATGATAATCTAATGCATAATGAATAATCAAAGAATAAGCATACAAGATATCACCACAAATCTTCCTTGTTTATCTCTTCTTTGTGGTGTGGGCTCTCATATTTTCATCCTCGAGTATTGATAAGTTCAAAAAGATTCAATAATGTGGTTCCCACGATAATGAAGAATGAACTTTATTTATAGAATTCAAGATTCCAATGGACAATTCATATTAAGAGGCACTGATTGGTAATGAATAGTAAGGATTGATTGGGACAAAACCAATTGGATAGATTACTTAGACTAATCGACAGACGACTAATTGCATGATAAGATTGATTGTCGAGTTAACTTGGTTGATTGACAAAGGACCAAATAGATTAGAGAGATAAGTGAATTGATGAATTAGAAGACTGATTTGATTGTTGAGTTTAACTGTTAGTCAATGAGAGTTAAGAAGGTGGGACTAGAAGAATAAATTAGCATTAAACAATTAAAACAATTATTTAATTATGCATGAGAAGGAAATAAATAAAATAATATTTTATTTATTTTAAGAAGAATCAATGGACTTTAGGGATATGAAATAATTAAATTAATTAATAATTCATTTAATTAGAGAAGGAACAAATAGTAAATTAAATAATTAAAATAATTGGGTGAAAACACAATAAACTATCACCTTTTACGTTAATTATGATCATTCGGCCCAGTTGGACTCGACCAAGTCCAACACGACCAAGTATACGTGGGCGCCACACGGCGTCGAGTGACACCTATGTGGCCCAGTAGACTGGGTTGAGTGCTACTCGGCTGAGTTAGACTCGACCGAGTCTAAACGATATTTTAAATACCCAAAAAAGAACTGCAAGCCCCTCATTTGCACATTGAGGGGCTAAGAGAGTGGTTGAGGGGCTAAGAGAGCAAACTCGGATGAGTTCGAGGTAGGTCCCCATTTTTTATTTTATTTTTATAATGTTTTCCCCTATATATAATGATTTTTTTACTTAGCATTGTAATATGTTGTTTTTTTCTTCATTTTCAAGAAATAAATATTTTTAGGCCATATTATTGATGTTAAAGACATATAATTTACCCAGAATTTTGAAACTTAAACACAAACTCAAACCTAAACTCATATAATTTTGAAACTTAAACCCAAATTCAAACCTAAAAATACATAGTTTACCCAAAAGTTTGAAACATTTAAACGTAAACTCAAGCCTAAAAACATATAATTTACCCAAAACGTAAACTAGAAGCATAACTTTTGTTTCGTGAATGAGAACTAGTCTTTAGTCATCCGAAGCAATCGTTACAGGGAATTAATTTAGGATACATGACTATTATTAAGAGAACACCATAAAATCTTTTTGTCACAAAGATCATTCTACATCTGCATTATGTACAACTTTCAAAATTAGCACATAACAAAACCCTAAGTCTTGTACTAGGTTGTTTGATGTAATTACATTTGAACATAATTGTAAATTCTTTTTATACATTCATTTGTGGTTATTATTTAAGTGACATTTCTAAAAATAATAAATTGTCTATATGTGTATTAATCTTAAATCACCATACATCATGTGACATATAAAAGAGTTATATTCTTAGGTCATTTGAAGAGATTTAATTAAAAATAGAGTTAATTTAGGTTAATCAATTTGTATATATTTCAAAGTCTTAAAAATCACTTAAGTTATGGAATCTTCTTTTTTATATATTTATGCTTATGGGGATGTAACGGATGGATTTTTTTGTTAAGATGGACATGTATGTTAAATTATGCCTATTTATGTTATGTTCAAAGATATGTACACATGGTGTGTGTGCGCGCGCGCAATTTGACTTGTTTAAACTTTATGAACTTTTGTTTGAAAAAAATGTTGCATTTTGAAGAAGTAAATTGAATTTGTTTAATTTATATATGTATAGATAGTTTTTAATTTTTATTTAAACATGTTCTTTTTCAACACACACACACACACATATTGATTTTCTACTGAATGTACACATGTATGTGCCCACTTGCAGCAAGCAGTTTTTATCTACATATTACATTTCTGTCATGGCTTCTACTGGTTCAGATCCTAGCATTTATGATAGCCAGGCCTCACAAGCATCCTCAGGCCGCCATGATATCCCACATAGTTGAGATAGTCATAGAGAAGAGACTATCTTGAGGATGCACGCCGCTCTAGCTGTGCTAGAGAGGACGTTGCAAAATAGTGCTATCCTCCCTAATAGGGAGAAATTGACTTTCTTTTGCACCGAGTTGATGAGTATGATTCAGAAGGCTTAATCATACAATCCATATGATGATACATGTATTGAAGTTTTTTACCATAACCTCTCTAGCACTATGATAGGTATTGTGGGTTGTAGGATAATTGATTCAGATGTTTCTGTTACTCAGGTTAAGAACATGTTTGGGACCCATTACATAGATAAGAAGGTGGTTAGATCATATAGGGTCACAAAATGTACATATGAGTTAGTAGCCCCTTTTATATATCCAAGATGGTTGGCGGCCCATCATATGTGGCCACAAAAGGATGAGGAGCCCATATATTTCTGCAAACAATTGTTTGCAAATTTCCATTTGGGTTACGATGTTGATTACACTGATTTACCTCCACATGTTGGTCAGGGTCGGGGGAGATATCAGGATAAGTGTATATGACCTAATTTACCACATCCCTTAGTAAGAGGACATTGGTGGGTCAAAACCTTTTGGTTATTCCAAAATGTTTGGAGACCTACACTAGAGTCAGACAGGTTGCAGTTGAGGATGCACGCGTAGATATGTTTTCTAGTATTGCCACCATCACGACTCAGGTTAATGAGTTGTCATATGATCATGTGGTTAGGTACATGCTTAGATCTTGGACGAGTACAAGCGTTGATCCTTCTAGTCCATTTTATGATCCTTACATTTGATTTGATCTTACCACTCCATATGAGATAACACAACTACCAGAGATCGTCTGTGCGACATGAGCTCCATTTTAGTCAGTGATCTCCTAGCATCTTACCAACACATTTCTATGACACATGGGGTTCCTCTGCATGATATTACTACATTTTCTCAAGGAGACCAGGCGAGATCCTCCACATGCAGCAGTTGGGGACGAGGAGATGCAGAGGCAGGTACCTCTAGACAAGAGGATGTCCAGATACATCCTACAGCTCCACGACAAAGTGTTGATGATCTTACACCACCTCGACAACATATACATGCTCCCCTACATCAGACACCTACGACCTCACGATTTCACACTAGATTCTCAGATTTTCTTGTGGATGAGGCCATTGATCTTGATGCGGTGTCCTTACATTCTTCTGAGTTATCTGACATTAGACGTGCATTAGACCAGGTACACTTGAAACCATTTAATTTCAAGATTCAAGAACAATCAAGTGTATATATATATATATATATATATATATATATATTTATTTATTTAAATTAATTTGAACTAGGTACATGACACTACGATGGGCGCTCCATATGGAGATTTAGAGGAGCCTATTGATCAGATTCATCAAGATATAGAGGTAAAATTTAATTTAAATTATTTAAATAGTTTATTGTTTCAAGTTTAAATGTATGTATTTTTAAAAAAGTTTGACTCTAGATTATATATTAATTAAATTTATTTTAATTGTTACATTTACATACAGACTCAGGTCCAGTAGGATGAGGATCCACACAGGCCTGGACACAATGGTGATGGCGTTCATTGATGTTTATATGATATATATATGTGTGTGTGTGTGTGTGTGTGTGTGTGTGTGTGTGTGTGTTTTACATTGATAGATACAGACATTTACATTGTTGTGTTGATATCTCTAGACATTTACATTGATACATGTGTTTTGTACGCTGATATTTATATTGATATTTACAGACATTTACATTGTTATGTTGATCTATAAACATTTATATTGTTACACATGTGTGTTTTACGTTGATATATAGACATTTAGATTGGTGTATGTATACATGTAAATTACGTTGATCTAGATAGACATTTACATTGATACATGTACATGTGTTTTACGTTGATATAGACATTTACATTGATGTACACATGTTTGATTTTCATTTTACATTTCTAGATGTATCCACATTCATGAACTTGCACGATCTATATGTATGTATGTGACATTGATGTTTAAATTGATATTTGATGATCATGTAGTATCTAATCCTAGCAAATTACAAATTTTCAATCTAAGTAATCAAGTGATCTTTTATATTCAATTTATAAAATCAATCTAAAGTAGGCCAATCTAGTATAACCAGAATCAATATATAATCAATCTAACTTCAAACTTAAACACACTTTAAAATAGATTTAAATTCAATCCAAATAGTCTATCTAATCAATTGATTTAAAAGTATTGTTCAAGGTCTAATCAAAATTAAATTTCAATTTACCTAATCAACAAATAATCAATTTCTAGAACTTGAAAATAATTCAAAACGTAATCTGATATAAATACAATCTAGAAGATCAACATATACCTACAATCAATCTAAGTAATCTCAAGGTCTTTTATATTCTATTTCTAAAATCAATTTAAAGTACCAATCTAGTATATAACCAAAATCAATATATAATAAATCTAACTTCAAACTTAAAAAAACTTTAAAATTAAATGAAAGTTTTAAATACCTATCACTTCCCAAAAGTAACGTTTGTTGTGTTTTGTGTCTTGAGTAGAGAAATGATTTCGACACCATTCAATAATTTTCTTTGCATTCTCTATCATGTTACCTAGATATATTTAACAATTTAATACACAAATATAATTAGTTTATTTCTATCAAACGAAGATTAAAGTTCACACACGTACATATATAGTATACTATAAACAAGTTGAATATTGAAAATGTATACATACCTTGAAGTTCAATTGTCAGAGTGCACACTCCACGCATGCTCCCGCTCCATCATGCTCTCCTTTTCCATGTCCACTTTCAAAGAAGTTCCAAATAAACTTAACATTGTGCCTAACATGTTGCATGGCTAACCAATTAAAGGTTTTTGTAGACTTAAATTGACATGCACAATTTAAAGTTACATACATACATATACAATTTAAAGATAGAAATAATCATGTCATTTTTTTGGAAAATTTATATATAATTTAAAAATAGATCTAATATTTAATTTAAATACTAAAAGAAAATTCAATTCAATTGTACTTATCGGCACACCCATTAGACCAGATCTAGTGTTGTGAAGCATTTATGCCGCGACTCGCAAGATTATGGAAAAACATGCTGAAACAATGAACCACATAGCTCCAATCATGAACATTATCATCGCTGATATATAAATGAACCTCCTTTATGATAATGCATTCATTTTGATCTATAGTTTCTATCTCATCCAAATCAAATCGTGCATGTCTATAGGTCACATGCACAAATATTGCAACTTGATCAGAATGATAATATTGACTTTGGAGCTCTGTTTGAAGAGAAAATGTATAGTTCTCTGCAAAATCTACAACTAAAAGAATACAACCAGGTGGGAAACAATTTTTGGAATAACAAAACTGTTTAGCTTGCCATCGTGCACCATGACAATGTTGGATATGTGGATAAATCATAGATTGAAATATATCCATGAACTCAAGGTATGGTAATTCACTCTCCTTCAATGCAATTTTTTTTTATTCTTGTCTTGTCTTTGTTTGGTATTTCTCATATTCAAATCTCTTCAACTAGATTGGTGTTGTAACATCAATATTATCAAATTGTAAAGAAAATTTCTATAAATTTCCACAATCATTGCATTCAGTTTTTATACATTGGACATTGAATTCATCCGAGTCTTCTGATTTATCACATAAAATGGACTTCACAAATTTTGTTGTACTTCCAGGAACCATATCTAGATTAAGTATTGGCATAACCTTTTTATATGATTGCAAGTATAAGTGAAACTCAACATGATTTTGACAATAACATGTTTTACGAACCTTATTTATGTGTACGAAGCAAGGGCACAACATCTCAACATTCTCTGACCTATTTTCACATTTTAAAATTCTTGTTTGAATGTTTCAAATAGTTCACTTTGTGTAGTATCCACAAAATGTTTTGGATGTGAAATATTCATACCGGTCTCTTCATCTTTCATCTGTATAGTGTCCCTTCTATTGGAAGAAACACGAGAGTGGTTGGTCCAAAATTCAATGACCCGTCTTCTTACATCTTCATAAATTTTTTCTTTTCGAGGAACTCTACAAATCTGTACCCAATTATTTTCAATGTCCATATCCAACACATTTCTCTTCCTAATATATCTCTAAGCAGTTCTTCAAGATACCTTGAGTAAATTAGAAACTGCTCGAACTTGATTCCTATGTGTCAATCTCTTAATGGAAATCATAGTCATCAACGCTCTTCTAGCAACATTTGATTCAAATCCTCCATGATCTGTCATGTTAACAACGCTCAATGCATCTTGTAAATTTCCAATTATTATTTCTATTACTTGAACTCCTACAATTTTCCTATTATCAACACCCAACAACTCCAAAACCAGAGCCATTTCTCTTTTCCTGAATAACTTTGCAAATAATTGTTCTTTTCCCACCAAAGTTTTATCCTCAAAATATTCCCTCCACATATTTTTGGCATGCAATTTAATAGTGCTTTCAGGTATTAGGTGCTTCGGTACAATTTGACTAACAAGTGATTCCTCATTCATCTCCATCAAATTTTGCATTGTAGGATAAATATGTATGCCTTGACTACTACCAATATCCTCCCCTAGTCGAGTTGCACCTTCTGCAACACCGATAGGTTCTTCTTCAATATTGACAGGTTCTTCTTCAACTTTGACTGGTTGCTCTTCGATAACTTTCATATGACCTTTCATTTGGTCGTCCCTTTTACAATCATATTTGCTTGTTCTAGTCCTTTTATTTCCCATTGCTCAAGTAGAAGAAAGATTTATTTTTTGCTTTAATCCTTCTTGACTAAAAAACTTGCCTTCACACTCCTCCGATCACAAAATGCCTTTATAGCTTCCTCAAAAAATGCCTCCTAGCTTCAAAAACCCTTATATTCTGAAATAAGGATTCCAATTAGCAATTGATATTCTATTTTTTTTTAAATAACTTTTATGTATACCCTTCTCTTTGAAAGGGTGGGTCGCCCACGCGACCGCTCATGGGTGGTCGACCATTAAGGGTACTTGGCCGAGTCAGACTCGACCGAGTCCTATTCGGCCGAGTTAGACTCGAATGAGTATACCTAGGTGGCATGCCATGTTGGCGGCCAAACCTCCAAAAAACAACAAATCCAGAAGTTTACATTTGTGTTGTTCCTTTCTCTGCTCAAACTAGAAAATGTAAAAAACTCAAAGTACCCTTTTTCTAGATCTCAGAACTACGATTCTTGACATATAAATTTTATATTGTTTTGACTACAAAATGTTGAACAAATTTGCTAAAAACTACATGTAGGTGTATAAAGCTTTGAGAAGTCGTTGATTCAGAAAATATAAAAAAAATCTAAATCAATTCAGAATTATTTAAAAATCATAACACTACAGAAGAGAGTCCTCTTCAATAATATGTAATTTATTTAGTTTTTGGTATAGTTTTGATAGGGGAAAAACGGTGGGAGACAAAAACTGTTGATTTTAAGTAAGTTTGACTTTGAATAGTTATAACGGGCAAACTATAAATCAAAAAACCTTCTCTTTTTTTCTGCACTAGCTATACATGTCATCTACAATAGATTCTAAAATTGGAGGAAAAAACAATGTTTTACTTATGATGATTTGGCGGGAAGTAAACTCCCTGATTTATAATATTTTTTAGGAAATGAAAAATAGACCTAAAAATTTCAAAAAACATATTAATTTTTGTTCAATTTTTTAAAAAAAATTTATAGGCATATAATTCATCATATTTCACACATTTCATCAGTTTACATCATCTTCAAGTTCTCAACAGAAATATGACTTTTATGCCCTTGAAGTTTTACAATTTTGGTACTGTTAACCTTTTCCTTTGTAAAAGGGTGACAATTTATTGTGCTTTTACCCAATTATTTAACTATGAGTGAAAAGAACAAGAAATATTAATTTAACTAAAATTGAGAAAAGGAATCAATTAAATGATTAAAATCATTTAATTAATATCTAGAGGAATATTAAACAATTAACATTATTCAATTATGGAAAATTGGAGAGAAATATTAATTTTGAATTTGAATTGGAAGAATGACACTAAATTAATTAATAGTTAAAATTATTCAATTAATTAAGAAGAAAGTTAGTAAAATTGTTGCTTACAGGCATGATGTTATATTTTGGTGACTGATCAGGAAAGTACTATCCAGGAAAGTGTTTTACCTTTCTGCAATGCGTGGGGTTATTTTCGGCCAATTTCTGGACCGACTTGTTCTAACCCTAAAGTGGCATAAAGATTATACAAATTAGCTTAGGGTTAGGGTTTTGCATTATGTTGTATGTTTTACGGTGGTATTGAGCTGTAAGGGATTTGTGCATTGCGATCATATTGTAATCACTGGATAATAATAAGAGTGGACTTTGCTGTTTGGTGGACGTAACCCAGGGATTGGGTGAACCACAATAAATCTTTGTGTCTTGTGTTCTCTTTTGTTTTTGGTTTATTATGCGCTGATATTGGTTATATTTATGCATGTAACTGTTATTTTTGTCTTGTTAATCCTAACACGTGAGACAATTTTAGGTGTCTATAGATACAATACATGAAACTATCAAATCATATTACAAAACCACGAGGTAAAATCACACAAAAAGGTGGCACCCAACTTATCTCCAAACTCCTTATTACAACTCATTTATGTGTCCAACATATTTTTAAATTTCCCATTTCAGGATACACAACTTTCAGAGACCATAACTTTTGATTTGGGAGTTTGAATGATCAACCATTGAAGTGCCAAAAATCTCATGCAATGATCTGTCAAGTTATAATGTGTTATGCCGATTAAGACCACTTATAGGCCCAAAGAATGCATATAAGGCTTTCAATTTGACTTTTCAAATGAAACCATAAAAAATGAAACCTTTAATATCTTCAAATCTAGACACGATCTTGCAACCAAAATTTATCGGCTTGCTTACTTAGTCAATGCATAGCTTTGGGGAAAATTTGGACCAATTTGTGCTCAAATGTAAACTTATTGTAAATAACACTTATTATAAATTTTAACCTTATGTAATTGCAAGGTTGAAACACCATTATCGTAGCACTCATGTATTTAATACAATTTTTGTATCCACCATTGCACAATATCGGTATTACAAAAAAATGACATTTTTTTAAAAATGTCTAAAAATTGATGTAGTGAATAAATGTCTTGCTTAAACTTTAGAATATGATTTTTTTCTTACTTTCTTTAAAAAAAAACTATACTATTTATTTTCATATAAAATAATATAAAACATGATGACATGTAACTAATTGAATGTTTGATAATGTTAAGTTGAAGATGATGCAAGGCATTAAATCAGTTAATGGTTTGTATTGTCATTGATGTCAACCTGATATCATTTGTACGGTCATGTACATAATGCCAAAGACTTTAGAGAATCAATGGAACGGAGATTATGCTTTCAACAATGCATAAAAGTCAAGTATTCACTAAGTGACAGACAACACTAACGGAGTGCACACCATCGGTAAAGGCAAAGAAAAAGTCACAGTGATGCTTGATGAGTAGAAGACAGTGTTGCCCGACGAAGCAAAATCATAGTGTTGCCCGACGAGTAAAATCCAAGGATGCCCGACGGACGGAGATCCTGAAGCTAACTAGAGTCACACCGACGGAACTGGCAGTTGTCACTGACAACTAACTGCATAGTTGACCGACATAATAGAGAGTTCAGAAAAAGATAAAATATCTAGCTGACAGAGCTTAAGGATAGACTTAACTAGTTGTTTTATTTGTTTTATTTGACCAAAGTCAAGTAATTGATTTAAAAAATATTTGTACAGTTGGAAAGAAGATAACTACGAGATAAATCATGAGTTAACGTTGTAAATCAGATTGGCTGGATTGTTTTTCACGCCAAGAATCAAGAATCAAGAATTAAGGAATATCATGTCTATATAAGAGACAAGCATAATTCATTTTCAGAAGCAATCACATACACGGGAAGGGGAGTGAATAGAAAGAGGATGCTAAAGAGAAACTGATAAAGGATAACTTCATACAGTCCTGATCAATCAAGCTGAAGAAGAGCTAAAGAATTCTGCAGACACCGAAAAACAGTGAAGCACAACATCACAGAGCAGAAAGTGTGGAGCACAAAGAATTGAGTTGATACATTAATCAGAGAGGTAATGTACTTAAATAGATCTGAAAATCTGTAATTCAAGTTGCATTAGAAACAGGTCATAGTGTTTCAGTTTAACCATTGAAGCATCAAGTCTCTTAACAGAGCAGGACTTAACCGTCTTCTATAATTGAGGTATATCCTAACAAATTGCCAAAAAGGTTGATTCATGAAAGTAGCATTGAAATTGCATAAAGCCTATTGACAGCCTAAGAAGAAGGTTGATTCAAGGATGATAGCAAGATTTGTCTAAAGCCTATTGACAGTCTAAGAAGGAGGCTAATTCAAGGATGGTAGAAAAATAGATGCCAGATACTAAGTGACAACCTCTATGTATAAAATCCTCTAATAAGGTCACACCTAACAGTGTGTTTGTAACCTTTAACAGGGTTTGCTCCTAATAGGGCTCACTTTAGAAGAGTGAAAATTTGGGGTATCGGTCCCAGTGGTTTTTCACTTAACAGGGTTTCCACATTAAAATCTATGTGTTATGTGTGTATGGTTTATTACTTTATTGTTTTACATTTCACATATGCATTTTTGGATTGATTGGTATACTTTGCATATTTACTGAGTATCGGTAAATAGTTTTACTACTTATCGGTTATCAAGGAGAATAAGGACAGATAAGGTAAACCGACAAACAGTTAATTATTATAAGTATTTCATGGCATGCATCTTGTAGGGACTTAATAATATGAGGTGTATTGATTGGTGGTTAGTGATTAAAGGATATATTTATTACGCCACTGATTCACCCCCCCCCCCCTCTCAGTTATTACTAACAAAACACTTATCCACTATTTTTAAAACTAGCTCACAACATATCAAATAAAAATATGTTTACTTTATTTAAACCAAATAGGGGAAGTGTACCAATAAAAATCATAGCTAATTTTGTGCACCCACATATCCTAAATGGTACATTCACTAGTACATTTGAGGTCAAATTCTAACGGCCATTTGTCAGATTTGCAACGCTCATTTGTCAGCATTTCGACACTTGAGTCTGTTGCCATTTTTGCATTGGAAAATGCGACAGAAGACATACCCATCGGTTTACCGACACCATGTCATGTTGGAAACTTGCACATGACAACGGCTTCATTATGGAATTTCCTACGGTTCATCCATCGGAATTCCGATAATAAGACCTATAAAAAATATACAGTCTCTGTCGGAATGAACAGTCGAAAAAATATTTCTGACATTAGTACTATTGGAATAGTGACAGTTTGCACCAAATTCTGACAGATCTACCTGTCGGTGATATGGCTTTAATGTCAAAGGGTCTGTCGAAACTTTTCTATTTATGACACTTAAACTGTCGGAAGAGCGACAGTTGTGCAGCATTTCTCCGACAGGTTTCCCTTTCCCTGTCGAACGTATAGCATTACTGTCACAATAAATGTCATAAATTATTTTTCTCTGACATTTTATCTGTCGAAAGCATAGCGCTTCCGTCAGAATTAATTATACATTGTCAAAAAACTGACGGATAGGCACATTAAAGTTAACACAGCTCAAGAGACTATCATAAGTTGTCTCTTTCTTCGGTCTATATTATTGACATAATGTTTTACCTTTCATTAGCTCATCAAATCAAGGGATTTGAAAGAATTTAATAGAATATTTTCATGACAACGTATATTATTTAAGTTGACATTGCACGAATATATCTACTTCGCGCACTTATAGACTATGAGGACGGCGATAAAGAAGCATGGCCATCTTCATAGTATACAAGTGCGTGAAGTAGATAAATTCGTGCAACGTCAACTTAAATAATATACGTTGTCATGAAAATATTATATTAAATTCTTTCAAATCCCCAGATTTGATGAGCTAGTGAAAGGTAAAACATTCTGTCAATAATATAGACCGAAGAAGGAGACAAGCTATGACGGTCTCTTGAGCTGTGTTATCTTTAGTCCTAGCTACCTGTCGATCGTCGAGAATAATCACCGCCTTGCATTTATGTACACTGCACAAATTGATCACAGTCTCACAAAAACATTTTACACTTGTACATCTCATCAATACTGGAGGCCTAAAGTAATTTTATACGATCACTAGCACATTTTGTGCATGGATGAGAAACACTATCCAAAGTTTCTAGATAACCGTTTTTTAGAAGAGGAATGAGTGGAGGCCAATGAAGGGATAATTGTGAAGGTTTTATAGATGTAGGTTACTGAATCATCATCTCTGCACTGGTACTCAATCTGGCCTCCACTCCATATACGTCTTCTCATAATCTAAAAACACTCCATCATTGATTCTCGTCATTTTTTCAGCATCTCCGTGGACCATGACCTTAAATTATTGAGCTTCTCTTTGTTTCGAGAATAGTTTAACATTATCTGCTTAACAGGGCCAACCACGTGAAGGTGGAAGCTCACCTAGCCCCTCCTAGGAGCCTCTTATGACCCTTTACGACATTTTAAGATCTCTAAGATGTATTCTTAGGGATCGTAAAGGGTCATAAGGGGTCCTGGGACACAACATCTAAGAAACTTAAATGTAGGCATCATGGTCACAATTTTTTGGAGACACAACATAATTGAGTGGTTTTCTGAGATGATGCAAAGTATTGGTTGCTTTGCATCATCTGGGAATAGCACTCAATTATGTTGTGTCTCCAAAAA
>MU221292.1:225020-254316 GCA_018584345.1 Thuja plicata
CTCTCCAATCGAAATGAAAATGATGAGGCTGTTTCACTTTTTTTTTTAATGTATACCCCGAATCTGTCGGAGTTTCGATGGTCAATTAAACACCCATCAGAATACCGACATCATCGGGGCCTATTACAAAAAAAAAACACCAAATTCGGAAGAAAAAGTTACCTGTCGGAAACTTCTGTCGAAATTTGGCCCCAAATGTAGTAGTGATTGGATTTAAACTTTTTTGGTTGTCTTTGTATGTGACTTATCTGCCTATATTTATTAGCCTAGCTTCTAGGTAGTAATGACACACACTGTGGGCTCTGCTATGCGCGAAAGGATTAAAAAGTGGTCATTTCAAAATGTTGCCAGATGCCTACTTAAAGATGCCCCAATAATAGTGCACTAAAATCACCTCAAAAATTACCAATACCTATGCACAAATGTTCTAGTAGTTGTTAAAAAATTGCCAATTCTTATGCACAAATGTCTTGGTAGCCGCCCAAAATACTAACTAACGAGAATACAAATAAGCAACTATTGATACATAATATGTTTATTAATGAACTTTTAGTTATTATTTATTTGATTTCTTTAAAGTTAATAATTAAAAGTTAGATAAAAAAGAAGTGAACAATAATTAAAACATAAATAATGTTCTTTCCCTAATATAACAATCTAAATACACTTGATGTAATAACTCAATCATACGATAAGCACCTATAAAAATCTCTTTAATTATATAATAAAAATACCAATATAAACTCTCGATCCATGTAGAATGTACCAAAGACAAAAAAAAAGTTACTAATCTCTATGTAGAAAATCCATTGTGTTTTCCGTTTTTTGAAATTTGATCAACTATACATTTTGAATGGAAAATAGCCAGATCCTAAACTCTCTACGCCCTTAAATGTAGGTACCACCATATAGATAGCCCTCATCCATATCTTCTTCCCATTCTAGGTCTTACTTGTCATATTGGCTAAATAGCCAACTAAAACATAAAACATAAGAAGAGTTAAAAAAAAACTTAGTGTCCCCCTTCCTACTTGTGGTGGATTATTTAAATTCATTTCTACTCAGCCTCCAATTAAAAATCTGGCGGGTAGATGTGTCCCGCCCACACCCAAATTTCATCCTTCAACTTGAAATCGAAATCCATTTCCCCTCCCGCTTTCCTTCAAATTGACGCGCAGTATCCTTTCTATTTCAAATTCATCTTCTTTACATACGCACTCTAGAGGGCTTGGGATCGATTTGCTTCTTATCTGCCTCTGTTTAATCTGTTTTGTTGGAGAGGAAGGCCATGACGAAGGAGATGATAACAGTAGGCGCTGTAGAGACCATGCTTGCAGGAAACCCCTCACCGGGCGAGTCAGCTGACTTGGTGGTGCAGGTGGTCGGTCTCAAGCCAGTTGGAAGCAGCAATACCCGATTCACGTAATTATATGCCTTGCTTTCCTTTTACTGTTTAGCCTTTCTCACATAAGTTTTATATGGTTGACTGATTAGGGCCTATTTTATTATTTGTGTGCAGGTTCACGGCCAATGATGGAAAGATGAAGATAAAGGCCATGCTTCCCACAACTATGGCCGGGGAGGTTACTTCTGGGAAGCTGCAGGATCTGGGGCTCATTCGTATTCTTGATTACACATGCAATGTCATTCAAAATCAGCCACAGAAGTAAATATCGTTCTCTGTATTTCTCTATGACCATTCTTTTCTTCTCTTGTAATGAGTTTTACTAAAGTTTTTTCAAATGACGGTCAATAGCCTTTATTGATTTAGGGCTTTAGTACACAGTGGGATCCCCTAGCGTACACACTGCATGAACCATGTGTGAGGTTTGGTGTTCATTTATTACTTAATTTTTTATTTCTAATGTGTAAGAAACAATCTGCACTTCGGATATAAAGAGGAAACCAGTGTTGGGTAAGCCTCGCAAGGGGTTCCATGTGTTTCTGTGTGGATACCCTGTGTGTGCCATGAAAAATCTATATTTTTAATTTTTGCATCTCCTTTCTGATGTATTCTGGAAACAATGCACACTATAAACTGTAAAGAGGCACGGATCAATAGCAGAGCACCACAACAATAAACGAGATGTCTTAAAATTGAATCTTAAATATTTTGCAAGCATGTAACATATTATTGGGCCAATTTGGATCCAAGCCTAGCGGCTTAAGGTGAAATTGAAAAGAAAATGAACTACAGCCTAAAAACTCAAAGGGGCCGACGGCCCAAGTAATAGATCTCCCTAGCAGTGCTCCAAGCATGGTGTTGAGAAGAAGTAACTGATCTTTGGAAACCATTGATCTGCCAAATTAGCACATCTAAGATGGGTATATGGGTTCTGCACCCTCGCCTTCCTGCTTGATCGTTTCCTACTTAAGCCTCTGTTTAAGAAATGCTCCTACCAATCTTGATGTGCCCTCTCTATTATACCGTTTTTTGCATCATTGTTTTAGAAAAGCTAATACTTACAATTCCTTTTTCCTTGGGTAAAAGCTGGAGTATATTATGTCTTGCTAGTTTTTGCTTTAATTGTATTTAATTTTCAAGTATTTGATTTGTGATTTCTCCATATTATCTTGGCATTTGAATGTAACCTATTTAAAGCAGCGCTCTAGTTGTCATTTTCACAGTAAATATTTGTTCATGCACATATTATGTTTAGTTTTGCCCTGGCTCATGGGGAGTCCAAGTGATTTTAGTCCGGATTCCCTTTTATGCTTTTATCTGGCCTGTGAGCTCGTAGCAAAATTTTACATTGTATATTCGATTAAGCATACTTTTATCAAGTATTAGGCTAACATAAAATCTTCCTGTTTTGTGTTTTGTAGGGTGCTGATAATCACAAAATGTGAGGTAGTTGCACCTGCACTTGATGCAGAAGTTGGTGGGGTAGAAGTAAAGCAAGAGGATGAGGCCAATATCAAACCCGAGGTCAAAGTTAAGACTGTCGACGGACCTATACTGAAATCTGCAGCTCAGATTGTGCATGATCAGTGTGGAAAGTAAGACCATTGCTTTTTATTCACTTTATTCCAATTAGGGTATATTTAGTTCTTCATTTCATGAAAATGTAATTCAGAATAATATTGTTTAAAACAGTTTATAAACCTTTTGCATTGTTATGTATTCAGGGGTTTAGTCAAATAGCCTATTTGTTTGTGGATTTCTATATACTTTTCAGTTTGAATTTTATGTTATAGAGATGATTACATACAACCTCAGTCTTATTTATTCCTTTTGGCTCTAGTCAAGGTGTTCTTTGATTATTGTCAATGGTTGCTGTTAGCTTCATTCTTGATTCTTCTATTTATTTAGATGTCCCTGTTGAGTCCCCGAGTTTCTGAGATGTCAAGGCCAAAATTGTTTTGAGATCCCGTGTCCCCGAAATATTTCTGGTACGGAAATGTGTCAGAAAATGCTAGATATTTTAACCTGAGTTGAGCTTCGCCAGGTTTAGTTTTTGATCCATGGCGCAGTACTGACTCTTGCGTTGTTAAAATGTTTCTGATTGTGCTAGATTTGGTGCAGGCCTGTGCTCTCGCTGCCTGCTGCGGATATAAATTTTAAAGTTTTGCTTTCCAAACATTTTTAATTTTAATTTAAAGGAATTAGCAGCAGTGCATAACTATGGTTTAAATTTGAAGGAGATTTCCTAGGGCGCAAAAGTTGCGGTGATGGGCCCTTCCATGGTCATTTTCTTCCCATTTTAGCTTTTTGTTCAGACTTTGGGCGCATGATGTTTTTCTTCTTCAAAAATAGTTTTAAACTGCAAGGTTAATGCTGGCTTTTGGTGTTCCCAGTGTAAGACATGACTATTCATCTATATATCTGTTCTTAAGTTTTTAAAGACGGCTTGGCTTTTGAGTGTGCTCAATAGTTATGCTATGCAGTTACCTTCCCTTTATTACTTATTATAGGTAGTCTAGTCCGCAGCTATGGGCGTGATTCTTTGTGAGAGTTGAATAACACATTTTGTTTACTGCAGTGCTGCACCTGCTGCTCGAATGGGAATTAGTCGAAGGGTTTATCCCCTGGTTTCCTTGAACCCCTATCAAGGAAATTGGACTATTAAGGTTCGAGTAACCAACAAAGGGCCTTTGCGCACGTTTCGTAATAACAGGGGGGAAGGCAGCGTCTTCAATGTTGAACTTACTGATGAAGATGTATGACCATTGCTGTTTTATTTTTATTGGAGTTTTGACCAAGCTTACAATCACTTAATGCTGTAAAGTTCAGTAAATGGGTTGGTATGCTTAAGCCTTGTGATGAGAGGAAAACGCTATAGTCCTGGTCTTCACTGACAATGTGGCTCTGCATATGTTGCAGGGCACCCAAATTCAAGCAACCATGTTCAAGGAAGCTGCAGATAAATTCTGGGACAAGTTTGAATTAGGCAAGGTGTACTACATTTCAAAGGGAAGTCTTCGAGTTGCTAATAAGCARTTTAAAACMGTGCAAAATGACTATGAAATGACATTGCATGCAAACTCAGAAGTTGAGGAGGCAACTGGTGAGGGAACCAGTATTCCAGAATATAAGCACAACTTTGTSAAGATTGACGATCTTGGGCAATATGTGAATTCAAGGGAGCTCGTTGGTAAGTTTCCTTTTGCTKACGGATTTAATGTTYACGAGTTATTATGCRTCCATTTWTRTTCTGTCATGTTGTCTCCAATTCATGTTATATTTTTTGGGCAGATGTCATTGGTGTTGTTCAGAGTGTATCATCGGTTCTCAGCATCAGGCGTAAAAGCAACAATGAAGAGATTCCAAAGCGCGATATCAGTATAGTAGATGAAAGGTGAAGTTTTGTCTAATTATGCTTGATGAGAAACCAGCACTACACAAATTATTGGCTAGAAGCTAGTTAAATTTACATCCTATGTATGCTTGAAGACAAATGCTCAATTAAAAAACATTGCCCAGAACTTGCTGGTTGTAAACAAACAGCATATTTTTTTTCCATTAATGCCGTCTTTCAAAAATGAATTACCAAAACAATACATAGCATAGGATTTGTATGTCAAAACTTCATCTCTGCTGTTTTATATCCTATTAATTTCAATCACGACCATGCAGAATAACGTAACACGACTTTAATAAGTTTAGATCTGGTTTCTGAGATTCAAATCCTTTTGCAGCAAAAAGACGGTAGCATTAAGTCTCTGGAATGATCTTGCGAAGAAGGAAGGTCAAGAACTCCTGGACATTGTTGATAGTGCCCCTGTTATAGCTGTAAGGGCAATTAGGGTTGGTGACTACGCAGGTGTGCTCCTCTTCCACAATCGGCGATGTTAAATGTTTTCCTTAAGATTGTGAATGTAGTCAACTTATTTACTGGTTAATACTGATATTTGCAGGAGTATCTTTATCAACCACTGGTAGAAGTACAGTAATGATTAATCCTGATTTTCCTGAAGCCCAAAAGCTTCGTTCTTGGTAAGCATTCAAATTCATTGTAGACATGTTTTGCAGCCTGTTAAACAGGCATCTTAAATACAATCCGATATTTGTGGCTTTAGGTATGACACGGATGGAAGAGGAAGCTCTATGTTGTCTCTTGGATCAACTCTTTCTGGTGGAACTCCAATCCGAGGATCCAGATCAGTGTACTCTGACCGTGCATTCCTCTCTGAAATCACCGATCCTTCCGTGGGTGAAGGAAATGTACAGCCAATTTATCCTGTTCGATCTGTGTTTATTCATGAGCCTGTTATGGATGCCATAATTTTTTGTTTTTGATTGATTTATCTGATATTTTCTCCAGCCAGCCTATTTCAATGTGAAAGTTTATATCAGCTTTATCAAGCCAGATCAGGCAATGTGGTATCGTGCTTGCAAGACTTGCAATCGTAAGGTGACTGAAGAGATTGGTTCGGGATACTGGTGTGAAGGTTGTCAGAAACACGAGGATGAGTCTAGCCTAAGGTAATGCAGCACCTTTTTGAAGACTGCATTATCATTAAAATCAAAATAATTCTATCCACCTTTTTAAAAAAATACTTTGCTGTGCTGATTCTTGTGAAAGTCTTTCTGTACTGAAGAGACTGGTTCTCTGTATTGGGGAATGAGGTTTTATTCAACCCATCTTTTTATTAAGAAATCCTATTGTTGTCATTTTGTGTACACTCTGAATATAGGTACATAATGGTGGTGAAGGCCTCTGATTCCAGTGGTGAGGCTTGGCTCTCGGTTTTCAATGAACATGCGGAACAAATCCTGGGTCACACAGCAGATGAACTTGCTGCTATTAAATCTAAGGTGTGTATGTTACAATGTTTTTCACTGCGGGCTTTCTCAATCTGGCAGGATAAGATATAAGGTCTATTATGACTTGGAATTACAGGAAGCAGATGAGAAGGCATACCAGATGGAGCTGAAGAAGGCAATGTGGGCTCCTCATGTATTTCGGGTGAGTGTAGCGAAGACAGAGTATATGAATGAAACAAGGCAACGCATTACAGTTCGCTCTCATAGCCCAGTTGACTGGGTTGGTGAATGCAAGTATTTGATAGATGAGATCTCGAAGCTGAAAACCCAAGTGTAGTCTGGGTTTCAAGTTTGTAACACTACAGAAGATGAACTACTTACTGGTCTTCTGTCGAAATATGTAAACTGGGTACCTTTACAGGTCATTCTCTGGAAGCATACATGAAGAAAATCAATTGGAAAGAGATTCTGCCATTTCCCGAACAAGTTTTTTGAGCATGATGCAGCTGTTTTGTAATTAAAGAAATCGTTTGTAATATTCCAAGCCTTCCGTTTTGGAGATTCGATAATAATGAAGCATTGCTTTAATATTCGAAGTTGAGATTCTGGAAGAAATCGGAGAGCTTTGAAGGCGTTTACATGACAACTCACTTATTGAAAGCCTTCGAGGTTTTAATTAAAATGAATGGGTTTTGATGAGGATTACGAGATCGTCAAGAATATCATTATTAACAATCTTCAAGTTCAGTTCTTGTTGCACTTTGAATCCTGTCTTTCCAACAAACAAGGGTTAACATGAGTTAAAATTAAAATAGCAAAAGCTGACTGTTTGTTCAATTTACTGTTTAGTTATAATTTGAACCATTAATTGTTTGTACAAGTTACGCTTCGTGTAGTGTTTTTTGCAGTCAAATGATCGCTTTCTCATTTAACCATGTTCCATAATTGGTGATAGGGGAAGCATACCAATATCAATAGTGTACATCTTAATTTTGGGTATTTATAGAGTCTAAATTATATGTCGGACTTTAAGTTTTTTGGTTGTCTTTGAATTCAAGTTGACACCTTAAAAAACATATCTTGGTTTTTGGGTATTAATGAATTCCTTTTAGGCCTGTTTGGGGGCTGAAATTAGACTGGAATTGGCATTATCTAATTCTGGATAATGCCAAATTACATGTGTTTAGGTCCATGAATAAAAATGGAATTGGAATTCTGAAATTCCCATTTTGCCCCCAAAATGGGAATATCATTTCCACCTAAATAGGTGGAATTTTAATTCCAATTTTTACAAAAGCAAATTTAATCTTGTTGGATTTGTGACATTATAGATGTGTAAATGTGTGTGTGTGTATGTGCTTATATGTATGTATATACACAAATATATGTATATGTATGTATGTGTATATATACACAAATGTGTGTGTGTATATGTGCATGTGTAAATATGTATATATACACAAATGTGTGTATGTGTAAATATATATATATATATATATATATATACAAATGTGTGTAAATATATATATATATACACAAATGTACATGAATGTGTATGTGTATATACACAAATGTATGTATGTGTTGTATATGTCTATATATACACAAATGTGTGTATGTGTGAATATGTGTGTAAATATATATATACACAAATATGTTTGTGTAGACATATGTGTGTATATACACATTTGTGTATATATACACACATGCGTGTGTATGTGTGTATATACACACACATCGTATTCAAAAAAATTAAGAAATAAACAATTAAAATTATTTTTGCATCTTCTGGGTGAACCAAACGAGTCCACCCCATATTTTGGAAATCATTTCTAGGATATGTATCTTCTAGAATTGACCATATCTAGCATTTGGTATTCCAGCACCCAAACGATTATTAGAGATTGTTGAACTTTGAAAGGTAAAAAAATGGCCTTTACAAAGTGTTACTTGAATCATGCCACCTTTTGTGCCATTAATTATTCACTAAATAACCCAAAAATAAACAAAAAAGCCCTACTTACAAAATATAAAAGCATGTAGTTATAACATAAAAAACATTTAATTATAAAATGAATTGAGTGTGGGCTTGCTATCATTGACCACTTTAGTGCTAGGATGAGGTTTTTATAAAGTTGTTCACTACCTTCCACTACTTGTTAAACATCTTGTTAAAATTAATTGAAGTCTTTAAAAAATTGTTCAACATCTCCTTAAAATTATTTGAATGACATGTTGCCGATGTTATTAGGGCTAGCACTTGTTAAACCTAGAGCCCTAATATAAATATAGTTTTGGGACTTGTTTTCCTTGCAACTTACTTTTTTGAACGATTTGACGACCATTATTTCTCTCCAAGTTGTCAAGGGTTTGATTGTATTTCTAGGTAGGGCCTTTGTTCAAATTTAACCTTTTAATGTTGTTGTAAACATTGCTTCTACTCATTCCTAGTTGTAGTTTGATGTATTTTTTCATCCTTCCTTTGTATGTTGTCTTTGGCTTGAGTAGATTTCTTTAGTTGTATTATGAAATGCAATGTGTTTGCATTATTATTTGATGTATTTTTTAAATCATTTAAATGTAGTCAATGATTTGAGTTTGATGTATATATATTTTTTATTTCTTTGTATGACATTGAGGGCTTGAGTCATTTGATTTCTTTTGCATATATAATATGAAATGCAATGTGTTTGCATTATTATTTGATGTATTTTTTCATCATTTACTTGTATGTCATTGAGGGTTTGAGTTTGAGTGCATAGTTTTCATGCAGTGCCTTTGTTCAAATTTTACCTTTCTATTTTATTGTAAACATTGCTTCTACTCATTCCTAGTTGCAATTTGATGCATTCTCCCATCATTTTTGTGTATGTTGAGGGTTTGAGTAATTCGATTGTGAGTTTTTGGCTTTTTACTCATGAATTGGAAATGATTTGTGTTATCAATTGGAATCTATAATTTAGAATATATTTCATGAAACGTAGTGTATTAATTATAATTTACAATTTTTGTTATTTCAAACATGAAATGTAATCAATGTGCATTATTAATGAGTATATGTGGGTTTTTATTCATTGAATTTAGTGGGTTGAGAGTATCATTCAAAATCTCTAGTTTTTAAATTTTGAAATGTAATTAGCATACATTAGAATTGGAAATGTCTAGTTTTTCTTTCATGAGGTTTACATTATTATTTGAAATGTTTGTTTTCTTAAATTCATGAAATGTAATTACTATACAATAATGTGCTAATTTTTTTATTGGTTTAAATATTAGTCATCATTTTTGTGCTCAGCATTTATCTGTATGCCGTCCAAGGTTCCAAGCTAAGCTGTTGGTTTGAGTTTAGATTACGTATGTATGTATGTATATTGTTGACTAAGAAAATAGGGAATTAGAAACAACATGATAAAGTTAACTATGAAAGTTTAAAATCATGTAATCTAATCCTAATCATACCAACAAGGCGATCAAAACAAAGCATGAACACATGAAATGAATCAAACCAAAACATTAATGTTTCTTTGATGAAGCCTCATTACTTCTTTCTTCTCTAATATGCTATGTTGCTCTTAAGTAGACAAGAGCACCTACAAATGAAAGCAAGTATGGACAAAACGATGATTAGAATATTAAAATTTTTTGGTTGCAAGAATAAGGCCAAAGTGGCCAATAATAGATTTTTGAAATTTGAATCGACGGATGAGATCAAAGTTTAATTGCTAGTTATGATTGCATTTGAGAACTCAAAATTGACAAATGACAAGTTTATGACAAATTGATTAGTGCAATTATCAAATAACAATTTATAACAAAATTATGACAAACTGGCTAGTGGTTTGGGAAGGAGAAATTAATGGAAAGAAATTAGGTATAAGGAGAAATTAAGGGAACGTGTCATAAGAGTGAAAAGTGGAATTATGACACAATAAATTAGGGGGATTGAATTACGGTAAATGTTGTGGTTGTTGTCATTGATGTCAACATATTCTAGTTGATTGGATATGGTTTGACTTGATGCTTTGGTGATCCGAAATTGGCGTGCTTCGAATGTTATGCCTCATTGATCTATCTTTGTCTGTGTTTATTCTAATCCCATTCATGTTGTAATGTATTGTGCTACATCTTTTGGGTCCGGACCGATCTAGATATTGCACAACGAGCTTCGACAACATAGTGTGCATTGTAACATATGAATTCTATTCATTAGCACCGAATATCATAGTAACGAGTAGCGTGCTATTTTGTAAGGAGTTTTCAGCATGGTCCTCATTTTATTCCTATCCACCACGAGAATGTCTGTGGTGACCTATTTCAAATTGTATTTGGCTGACATGGATTGATATGGAAGCATGGAATGGCATATGTAAATGATGATTTTGTTCGATGTGTGAGAGAGATGTATGCGAGAGATGTGAGCTTGAGAAGACATTCAAACATTATTGTTTATGCGAAAGCATACAACTAGAGGCATCATATCACACAATTTTTTTTGTGTTGCAATTGCTGATAGTTATTTCAATGGTGGATTTGTTTTCTCATTATTTCTTCTTTGTAAGTGAGCCGTCTTTCAGCTGTGATGACTGATTTTATATTTGGACAGTTAGCCCTATCGGCAGTGAGCCTATAGGCAGTGAGCCTACCTGCAATGAGCATTATGGCAGTGAGCCTCCATTGTAAAAATCACCTTAACCAAGGTTTCATATTTGCGAATTGGCATTCTCCATGGTTTTTCCCATCTTGGGTTTTCCACGTAAATTTGGTGTTCATTGTTTGTGGTGTTCTTATGTGCTTTCAGGTTCATTTCTATTTTGATTATTTGATTGGATTAATATTGCTACCGAATCAAATAAGTTTGAAAATATTTTAGGATAACTGGTTCACCCCCTCTCTCAGTTATCTGGGGCTGTTCAACAAATGGAGGCTAAATTAGTGGGATGAAAGCCAAATTAGGGGCTATGTCATGAATTATTAAATGAGGGAATTTGAATAATTAGAAATTATTATTTCTCCATATTTAAGGTAATTAGTCAATTAATTAAATAAATTTAATTAATTATGGGAAAAGGGGATAAAGGGGGTAAATAAATATAATTCATTTACCAAGACATGAAACCTTAGGACAAGGGGATGAATTAATGATTATCTGCCCTTAAAGGACTAATCAATCGACATGATCATTTAATCAGACATGTGCTTAAGGACGAATTGATAGGATGTGATGAAAATTAGAGGATGAACATTAGTAATTAACTAATTAATTTTCATTATTTGATTAATGAAGAACGACACAATGTCGACAAAGAATGAAAATCAAATATGTGACATAGAGGAATAGTTACAACAATGGCGCAACAATTTTACAAGGTAATGCCAAGATGTTAAAAAGTGGCACCACAGGTGTTGACCACTTTTTAGTGTCTACATTTTACCCCTCTTTGAGACAATGCAATTCTGAGCATTGTTTCAAAGAAAAATTTAAGATCATGCTCCAGTGGACCAAATGAATGGAGGCATGATGCCCCCTCAAAAAATTGGACATTTTTTTTGACAAAAGGACAATTTTTTGAAAATGATTGCTAGGATTGACAGAAGAAGAGTTAGATGGAAGAATAAATGAGTAAGAAAGTGAAGAATAATTAGTAGTGATGAAACCTTGCTTTCATAAGTGCACTCTTTCTTTAGAGAGCTTTATTTAATATGAAAAATCGATGCGTCACACCATGACATAGAAAGCCAGGACGATAATGCAACCCCTTTGTAGAAAAATAGACACATTGCAGACAAGGAATATTTCCCTCCATCCTGAAGCATTGGACATACTTGCCCGAGAACTTCATGAAAAATACCCTACAAAAATAATACAAAACAAAAATAAAGGACCATGAACCAAAGATAAATCAAATAAAAGTAAGACTCACTGATCCAAGCAAGTCAACATCCATTATGATCTTGTTGTCAAAGTTGATAGTTTGTGTTTGATAATGATGATGTCTGGTTTCAGTAATGAAGTACCCTATATAATACATATACTGTTTGGTTTTGAGTATACCACACCCTGTATAAGACAAATGATAGATTGATAAATGACAAATTGATGTTGTTTTCTTTATAGGACAAGTTTGATATGATTGATTGTTGACGTGACTGGATAGTTTGTCTGTTGATGTGTGATTTGTTAAGCGAAATGTTTGATGAGTCTTTATAATGCATATGCTTAAATGTCTATCTTGTTGCAAAGGAACATTTTATTGATGACATGAAAATGACTGATTGTTTTGATTTTTAGTGATTTTTCAGGACTTTTCACAATGTTTTTGAATTTTTTTAGGACATTATTTTATTTTTAGAAAAATTTTCAGGACATTTTGCAATTTTTAGCCTGGACATTATGAAATTTAAGATTTTTTTGGGACATTATTTGATTTTTTAATTTTTTTCGGTACCTTAATTGCTTGAGAAAGATGTATTGAATTGCCCCTAGTGTCTAGCAAGATAGGGACATTATTAATGGATGAATGGACTGGTCAAATAGAAATGAATATACAAAGGATAATGCTAGCAAATTTTGACATTGGAACTCCTTTGGTTCCCAAGGACTATCCAAGCAATGTGATAACATGTTTTGGCCAAGCTAAGAGATTGGACATAACAAGATAGGATAATGATATGGTAACTTGATTGGCATGTGATCCACATGAATGGACATGTTAAGAGGTTTTTAAAAACCTATTTTATATTTTAAGTCCTTATTCTATATCAAGATGAAGGGACAAATTTTGATAGGATAATGATATGATATGGGTAAGATAAGAAAGATCAAGAATGGATAAAAGGGATGTGGACTGAAGTTTGCGATAAGATAGGCGATATGGACTAAAGGAATGTGAATAAGGTTAAGGTTATGGACTAACATGAAACAAATAGAATATGTGATGCTTAGGAAGATCCTTAGCTTTGTCAAGATCAAAGATGGAAAAGGGAATATGGATGTGGATAGGATAATGGATATGAGGGATGAAAGATAATGGAGGAAATGAGAGGGTATGATATGATAGAATAATATGGATGAAACCCACCCTCAAGTATGGAATACAAGAGATTCATAGATTACACATGATGTTCATTTGTTGGGTTTTCATCATGGTACTTGTGGGTAATAGATTCATAGATTACATAATCTATGATTACATATGCTCCATGATCTATACCCGGGTATAGGTCAAACCAGGTTCAACCTGTTCCTACAAAACTCAAATTTTTACAACAGAGAGCTCCAGTTTGCAAGTTTCTGGACCCCGATCTGTTTCCAGTTTTAGTATAGTGTGACAAGGTTTCTACAGATATGAAGTTGCATCCTCTACTAGCCTTCAAGGTGAGTTCTTCATCATCCCTATTCCTTTCTAGCACTTACTTTGGTACACTAGATCTGATATCTTGTTGTTTATCATTGTATGAGTGTTTGTTTTACTTTGCTGACATACATGACATCTTTTTCATATCATCCCTACATAAACATAAAGAAGACCCTAAAATCACACATTCCTTCCAAGACTAGATCATGCATTAGCATCCCTCCATCTACTTGGGTTGTGCTGATAAGATCTAGTCTAAAAGGGATCAAATTTTAGGGTCCCTTTTCAATGTACACGTGTGACTTGGTGGTTTACCATTGATCACCATGTCAGCATATACATTTTGGTGAACCCACTACTTTCATGCTTTATGCCTTTTGATTGGGTAGTTAGATCTTCTTTGCTTTGTATGCATCTAGTTAAATATTCTTTGCATTACATAGCTAGCTTTACTTTATATACATCATAAATTATCTTTTGCATGCTTTGGCTATATAGAATTTCCTTCCTATATTTAGATCTACTTTGTATACACTTTGTTTTGGTTACATGGTGTGCATTTAGATATAGGTTCATTTGGTCTTAAACCTTCTTTCATATCTAGATCTACTTTGTATGCATTATGATAATCTCTCTTTACATTACATTCTTTCATTCTATCTTCCTTTCCTTTCATTCATTTATATATGAGATTTATCACTTTGAGTCCCACCTATAGTATTCTGGTTAGAAGAAGTCGTAGACTCACGGGTTCCTTTGATCCCAAACCTTCCTTCTTTCCTAGGGATATTGATGAAACCAACATGAATCCTAATGATACTAATCCTATCATGGAGAATAACTCTTCTCATTCTTCTCATGACGAATACGAAGCATTAAGAATTCCTCCCACCCAAGTGCAAAAGATTACTTATGAATTTGAAAAGATGGAACATTGGTTAGCTCAAGAGAATCATAATCTTGAAGCTCTTTACACTATAGAAGGTTTAAAGAAACTCATTCATAATGATGAACATGGTCTTAGCCTCTCGCGTGGCATTTCCCATCTTATTGATTGCAATGTTAAACCTCTTAAGGAACGTGCTCAAGAATTAGACTATGTTACCGTTACTACAAGTGTTGAAACTTCTTTGCCTATCTCTACTTCCATTCCTAATATTTCCACTTATGCTCCACCTTTTATCACAACTTCCATCCAAACTTGTAATCCTGCACATGTGAGTCTCCCTAATCCCATTCTTCCTTCTCTTCCTATGAGTGTTCCATGTGTTTCATTTCCTTCATCTATGCCTTCTTATCACAGTGTTCCTTTTTTGTATTCTAATCCTATTTCCAATAATTCTCCTTCCATGCTTCTTCCTACATTCCCTCCGTTTCACACAATATTCCTAACATTACTAATGTTTCTCCTATAATTTCTTCTATTGATTCTACTATTAATAGCTTAGCTCAAACCATGTCTTCTTTGTAACAACAACTTGCTTCTTTGAATCAATCTAAATTCAACAATCTTACATGTGATATTTCTAGTCCTTTGTCCATAGATATTATCCGAGCTGTTATTCCACAAAGTATTGAGATTCCCCATCTTGAGACTTATAATGGTAAGTGTGATCCTGTGACTCATGTTAAAACTTTTTAAACCTTGTGTAGTGATTTCTCTCGTGACTATATATTCATGACTAAGTTGTTCACTAGAACCTTTCGAGACACATATTTTCAATGGTATTGTTCTTTGCCTCCTTATTCCATTGATTCCTTCCACAAGCTTGCTAATACTTTTATTCAACATTTTCAAAACAACATTGGTCCTCAAATTTATTTGATTGATTTGATGCATTGTAAACAAGGTGTTAAAGAAAAAGTTAGTGACTTTATTGGTAGATTTAAGCATTTGCATGCCCAAATTTCTTATCCTATGCCTGATGTTGATATACAACAAATTTTTATTACCAATTTACAAAAAGGACATTAGAGATACAATACTCCTTATTGAGTTCTCTTCCTTTTCAAAATTGTGTGTAGTGCTTCATCATTATCAACTTCAAGTGAGTTAATTTGAGAGTAAAACTACAATGGCTCGTGTTCCCGTTGATAAGAGTGATGCCACATCCGATTTCAACAAATTTCATAAGACATCAACAAATCATCCAACCCAGTTGATAAACAAGTGGCAGTAGCATCCAAAGGTGTGGTTCCTTTTTCCTCTATGTTTAGACCTTCTCGTACTTTTACTCTACTATCTGAATGTTTACGTAATGTGATGTTGAAGTTAATGAATGAAAACATGATTAAAATTCCTCCTATCAAACCAACCTATAGATTCTCAAATCCCAAATCTTTTTATCAATTCCATCATCAACCTGGTCATGATACCAAAAAATGCCATTCCTTAAAAAATATGGTTCAAGACCTTATTGATTCTAATGCTATATCTTTAGATGACGCTATCAACCAGGGAAACAAATCAGTTGCACCTCCTAATCATAATTTCCAAATATATACTAACCCTTTACCATCTCATTCAACCAATACTATTGAGCAACCTTCTTCTCTTACACACATTGAATATGATGAGAAATTTGACGAAGTCACTCATATTGTCAATCAAATTGAATATGTCCAACCTCAACCTAAACCTCAATCTACACCTCAATCTTGCATTACCTTTGATCCCGCTGAAATAATTAAGGCACATGATGATCCTCTTTACATTGTTGCTAGGGTTGATGGTATTCCTTCCCGTGGTACCCTTGTTTATCCCACTTTCTTGGTGAATGTGATTACTAAAGAGCATATTTTTAGTAAACGATTGCATAAAGACTTCTATGATAAATATGATGTTTTGATTCAAAATTGCAATGGTTTCCTTTATCCTTCACATGGTTCCATTTCTTTTCCTATTGAAGTTGTGGTAAAACATTGGATACAAATTTCACTGTTATTCCTACTTCTGATCAATTTCAAGTTAAACTTGGCCTTCCTTGGCTTACCTCTATGAGTGTCGTAGCTTATTCAATTCATAAATGTGTTAAATTTCCTCATAATGGAGAGATCATGACTATTAGCCATAGTCTTTACCAGCCTTCTGTGCCTTGATACTCTGTTGACCTTGATTTATTTTGGCCCTACATTCCTCAACCAACTAGAGTTCATCTTGATTATATTTTATGATCATACCAAGCCTTATTTAAAACATTTGTGAACTTATCAAACTGAAGGATGATCGTAGTCGTTGACTTCTCCCTACACTGCCTTTTCCTCCTTATGCTTATGTTCTGCCTCCTATTGTTTATACATATCCTCTTCCTACCATCTCTCAACCTAGTGTGGTACTTCTAATTCTTCCTCCTAAAGAAGAAACAGACCCGATGTTGATTGATCCTATCCCAACTCAAATATCTAGCAAAACTAAACGTAACCATCATGCTCGTGATCATCGTCGCAAACATCTTTCTAGAGCCCATGCACGTGTTTCCCAAAAAAATTCTTCACCTCACACCCCTCCTCAGACTTCAATTTAATTTGATCAAACCATGCTTGATCCTATGGAGGAAGTGAATTTAAACAAATTTAAAATGAATAAATATGACAATGCTATTCGTATCTTGGATTCTATTATAATTAATCTTGATGAAGAAGATACTCTTGATGATGACGTTCATGATACTAACAATTATATGCATGCTAGTGATTTTGGTGATATGTATGAGACTATTGATCTCAATAATGATTTACCAACTATGCTTTCACAACAACTATCTATCACTCCTAATAACGAACACAATGACCTCTCTTCACAACAGGGTCCTTGATTGGCTATTGTTCCATATGCCATGCTTTATTTTTCTCCTCTTAGGAGTTTCCCACCTTCCCTAAAAACTATAGACTGAGATAGGGGGCCAGGTGATACGCTTGACTAGCTTCTCTTGTACAATAGGTCCTTTTTATTTTCTTTGTTTGGTTGATTTTTGTGATGTGTTTCCCTGTGATGTGTTGCTTGTTATAAGTTATGTTTAGATTTTTTTAAATGATCCTTGCTCCTCTATTGGTGCAAGGTGATAAAGGAATCACAATTTCATAATCATTCTTCTATTTGTATCTTACTTCTTCTATATGTTGTTACATGTTATGTTGTACGCTGCCATTGTTCATAAATGTGCTTTTGTGTTGTTTGCTTGGGATGATGCAGAACAATAGCACCTATTATTTTTGGTCTCCGTGATGCTGGCCAAAAAGAATCTTCTTCATAACTCTTACGTGCCTTTCTTCCATTGTGTTTTAGTTCTACTTCCTTTGGGGAATGATGACAATTCATTTTGACATGAGTTATCATATGACCTAATGACCCCAGAGTTGATGAATCCCTATTGTGCTCTCTTTTGTCATGTGCTCCTTTCCCTTGATTTGTCCTTTCTTGGGGGAATTTCACAGTTGAAAATTTTCTAGTGAATGCATGTACACTCCGTTAAAGCCATTTTCCCCATTAAGGTGCTTGCAATATATTTAATGTGGGGGCATACACTTCACTCACATTTTGCACACACACACACAATTTTTTGATGATGCTTTACATTTTGGATCCCTTATGGAAATACAACCCTTAATGACTGATCCCTCTTTTTTATTTTGATCCCTTATGGACATACATTACTTAAGGACATATCACTCTTTTCCAAATCCCTTACTGACATACAATCTTTAAGGACAGATCCTAGATGGATTAACTAGCATGGCATATAACTTGCTAGAAATTTCAATGCCATCTTTTGTGATACTCTTTGTGTGGTCTACAGTAAGACATACAAATGGTGGTTACACATTTATTTCTCCTTGTGGTTCATAGTAAGACATACAATCTTACCAAGGCTAAGGTAATCTCTCTCTCTCTCTCTCTCTCTCTCTCTCTCTCTCTCTCTCTCTCTCTCTCTCTCTCTCTCTCTCTCTCTCTCTCTCTCTCTCTCATGAGTGATGTCTCTCTTATCTTAGTTTTGGATTTGATGAAGACTTAAGTCACTTGGGGGCTTGATGTTTCCTAGTCTCCTTAAATTTGGTGAGATCCTCTTATGCATTTGATCTACTTTACCATGATCATGAGATTGTCTCATACTCCCGCTAAAGTGGGGGCTAAATGTATAGGTCTAAAAAGTTAGCACCCATTAATTTGGAATATCTAGGACCTATTAGGCCCCATTTTAGTGATCTCCTCAATTATGGATGCATTTATGCTTTATTTTCTTGCCTTTCTCTCCATTTTCCTCGAGTTTCTTAATACTTCTCGAACCCCACAAAATATACCTTGAAATTTACCCTTCTAGGTATAGGTAAAAAATGGTTTGACCTATACCAGGAATAGGTCGAACCACTTTTGACCTATACCTTGGGGGTTTAAACTTGGTGGGTTTCAATCCTGATGCAAAGTATTTTCATTTTCCCTCCTAGCACAACCAACCTCCGCAAAATTTGGACCCCAAAATCTCTATAAAAGGAGGCCTCTTCCCTTCATTTTCCATCTACTATCTATGACACATATATGATCTCTCTTATATACATGCCTATGAATTCAAGCAATCATTCACTCTCAAGTAATCAAGTCCAAGATGCAATTCACGTGCTCTTTTTGAGGATTTCAAACAAGGATTTGGATATAATATTTGAAGGCTATCTTCCATCCATTATTTGTTCCTCTCCTCTTCAATTCAAGCATATCAAGAATACATACATCCATGATCTATGATTTGGAAAGTGTAGATTTATTGCATTGGTGAAGACATCCTACATCTATCAACATACATTCAATCAAGCAAGTATACATCTTTGTGGGTATAGCGGATTTGTATCCATCCACAAGGGTTTGACAAGCAAGGTGAATACTCACACTTTTTTTTAATGATTTACTTATTTAATTTCAAGGTTAATTCCTATTCAAGGGCTTGACCAAGGAAATCCCCTTTCCCCCAAATAATTTCCCCTTCTCTTGTGTGCAGGTGTAGATTCGCAAAGTTTCAGACTCAAATTTACAGATCTGGAAGTGTAGTATTAGTCACAGTCATGAGACCTTCAGATTCCTACCTCTAGGGTATAGGTAGAACCAACTTCAACCTATTCCTGGGTATAGGTTGAACCAGGTTTGACCTATTCCTACAACACTTAGATTTTCACAGCAGAGAGCTCCAACTTGCAGGTTTTTGGATCCTGATATGTTTCCAGTTTCAGTATAGTCAAACAAGGTTTGTATAGATCTGAAGTTGCATCCTATACTAGCCTTTAAGGTGAGTTATTCATCATCCCTATTCATTTCTAGCACTTACTTTGGTACACTAGATCTGATATCTTTCCGTTTATCATTGCATGAGTGTTTGTTTTACTTTTATTGCATACATTACATTTTTTTCATATCATCCCTACATAAACAGAAAGAAGACCCTAAAATCAGACATTCCTTCCAATACTGGATCATTTATTAGCATCCCTCCATCTACTTGAGTTGTGCTGATAAGATCTAGTCCAAAAGGGATCACATTTTAGGGTCCCTTTTCAATGTACATGTGTGACTTTGTGGTTTACCATTGATCACCATTTCACCATATACAGAAGGATTGCCTAAAATGAAACCTATCTTAACAAGGTGATACACCAAATGATAAATAGAATGCAACTGGAAAAATCACAGAATCACCCAAAACATAAAACCTTTTATTTCACAAATTAGCTAAATATGCTTCCATAAAAGATTCTTATAGCGCTGTAGAGCAGTTTTCACTAGAAGACCTATTTATATTTTCTTTAAATTTGGGACTAAAAGGCTTGTCACCCTCTCCAAAGTAAGCCACACTATTAAGTTCAATAGAGAAGCTATTTATATGGTCCCCGAGGGGTAGGTCAATTCATGGTCTAAGATAATTTACTATAGCCTCATCATTTTGAAAGGTATCTAATTGTGGTTGTCCTTGTTGTTCCCAATCAATGACTTCAATATGGATAAGGGATAGAGAGTCATGATTAGATTCAAGGTTATGGACTGGTTCAATGGTAAAGACACTCTCATATTCATGAATGTCAATGAAATAATCAAGGTCATTGATGGTACCTTCCTCTTCAGCATGTGTTGCATTAGAGGTCTCCCCTACCTCACTCAAACTTCCCTTAGTACTTGAGGTCTTATATTTTTTCATGTCATAACCTAAGAAGAGAACTCCGTGTTTACCATTAGGTTGTATTGGTTCAAGAATACCTTTTTTTGTAATCTTAGAGGACTATGACCATCATATCCATATTGTTCCATTAACTTTAGTCCTTTTCCATATTGTTCAACTGGTATCTTAACCTCTTATTTTTCAGTTTGATATTTTTTTGTATCCTCATCTTTGTATAACCAACCCAGGAGATCTTCTTTTGTTTCATCATAGAAGGTTCCCCATTTTATGAAGGTTGGTTTGCAGACATAGTCTTACTAACTAACATGTAGTTTCAACCATTTTTGGTTGGCCATAAGACCAGGGAGATAAAAGTAACTTTCTGATGCAAAGTGCATGACTCATGGAATATTTTCCCACTCATTTTTTCACTTTTATTTTGACTTTGGTCTCATTTGATTCAGAAGTGGATGCTTTTAAGGACTCAAGATAAACATATGCATGAGAAGAAGGTGCTTCATGATTACTTGGAATGGTGGATTCAGTCTTAGGATTCAAAGTGTTACAATACATAAAAGGATTTGTATCTCCTGGTGTGGTTATCTCAATTTCCTTGTGAGGAAATTTAATGCAGTGATGATATATAGATGGAACGAATTGCATTGCATAAATCTATGGTCTTCCAAGGAGTATATTATAAGTTAAGGGTAGATCTAGGATTTGTCAAACTACATCCTTTACCACAGGTCAAACTCTGATTGAAAATGTAACAAATGCTTTGGATGAACTTTCTTCATCATATGCCTTTATAGTGATTTTATTTTTAGGATCTATAACATTTTCAAAAAAACCTAATTCTGTGATCAATTTCAGAGTACAAATGTTTAAACCCGCTCCTTCGTCTATCAAGACTCATGTGATTTTAACTTTATAATCAAAGGATTCAATGTGTAAAGGTGCATTATGAGGTTGGTGCATTGAAGAGTCATCATGTTCTATAAAAGTGAGAGTATGAGGGGAAGTGTTATGTACAACTACATCTTAGAATTGATCCACATGCAGGTCAACAAGTATGGTAGCAGTGGAAAGCACTTTATCAAGGATAGATTTGTGTTCAATAGACAAGTGTAAAAGCTCAAGTGTAGATTTAGTTCCTCCCGTGGTTGTATTCTATTCCATGTTATTTTGATCTCAGTTGGGCTCTATTTTTTTGTGGCTATCTGTATGATGTCATCATACATTGCAATGTGTGATGCATTTGATGACAATACATTGTTTTGGCTTTACCAGTATCATTGCTGATTTAGATGTTAGATTAGATTGTTACTTACCATTTTGATCATATCTACATGATGACACTTTCAAGATGTGACATGATTCTTTATGATGATATCTTCTGTATTTGGTGTTTAAGAATATTGGATTATATTATTATGATGATTATCATTGATTTCATGTTATATTGTGCGTTTCATGTTGTTGGATATTTCATTGAGATTTTCACCGGTACGTGCTCATATTGTCGCAAAGAAATATTTTCATGCTTTAAATTAAATGAAATATACATTGAGGATTAAAATATGGAACAACTAGTGTCATGAAATTCTAATACATATAAATGACCCTGTCACAAGAGCGTCAATGTTCCATTAGTCACATTTTATTATTCATGTATATGCTTCAACTATTTATACTGTGAGCAACTATACTTGATGTTTGCATATTTTAGTGAATAGGTACTAGATACTGTTCCACCTGAGTTGCAGGTTTGCGCATGTCTTATCCTCGACAATGACACAAGAGATAATTTCATCGGTCATTCATGATTGAGCCAATATCATTCCTGTATGGGTGATGTATCCATGATTATTATATTATACCTCCGATACGTGTGGGTAAATTCAAAATTTATTTGCATATTGTGATAGACAAGTATATGTGTCTGTGCATTTAGAGGTCCCACAATTGTCGCAGTCGAGTTAGAATTTAATGCTGATTTTAATTGGTTTGGGATCTTAATTTAATTGTTGGCTAATTTTCCGTAGTTGAATCTCATTTAATTGGAATTGATTTATTTATGTCTTGAGGGACTTTTGGGAAGTGTCTAGTTGGTTTTAATTTATTTTTTTTAAGTCCTTTTCAAAAGTGAATTTATATTTGGGGAAAAGGTTTATTCCCCCATTCTTGTTTTACGAGAAATTGGGATTTTGCTCCAAATTATTTTTGAGAAAATTGATCTTTTTCTCATTGTGTTTGATTTGTTCATCAAAATTTTGTGGGTAACGACTTGTTGGATTCGTTCTTCCATTTCTCTTGTTTGGGTTGAGCCATTTGGATTTTCGTGGAGAGTTTATTTTCTCTTGGCTATTTTTGTAATTCCTTCTTTGTGCGAGGTAGGGCTTTCTATATCCTTTGATTTGATTCATCTTTTTATTTGAATTAATTTGTTGTAGATTCATGGGTTGAGAATTAACATTCCCCCACATTTGATTTCATTACATTGCTTGTTTGGATTTCCGCGAGCTTTTCATGTTTTGAAGTTTGAGAAATTTGGGTTTTGTGGTGTTATGCTGCCCATTTTTCTGTGTGCCAGGAATGATAATTTTATCGGATAATTGTGTTGTGGGTGTATTTGAGCAAATGGGATTTTGTCTTTTCACTTGATTCTAAGTTTGAATTTTTGGTCAATTTTGAAGGTTCATCAATGGTGATGCCCTTTGGGACTGAATTTTAGTACATGAGTATTTCTTGGATTTGTGAGTAATTTTGGATTTAGAATTAATCCCATGATTGTGACCCTTGTGTGGTTTTAGTTTGTGGATATTGGATTCACCTTGGAATCTATGCTCTTGGTAAGGAGGTCAGTTGAGTGTGCCGTGTGCACGAGTATTTTGTCAATTTCTTCCTTGTGGTTTTTCTTTGATGCTTGATTTGTGATCACATCTTGTTGGGTGATGTCGGTGTTGAGATCACATCACAAGAACATTGAGTGTGCCATATCAAGATCTCAAGGGACCCAAGCTCTTATTTTGAGACCAATAGAGATTAGTATGCTTTTTATTGTTTGTGGCATTTGATGTCCTTGGTTGCTTCATGCCTTGTTACATTTCTTGCATTGTACCTTGTTGTAGAACGAGTTGATCCTAGTGTTTGGGTAGTGGCTCTTGGCCATAACTGGCTAGCACAGATCATGTCAAGGAGTTCTTAAAAAGCGATAACATAATAAAATTAATTGGGTAAAACACATTAATAATAGTTAATTTGACTACCTGGTCGATTGAGGATGTTGATCGAAGGTAAGTAAGTACCTGGCCATCCAAGGACATTGATCAAGGGCACCGTATTTGGCTGCCCAAGGGCGTTGATCAAAGATACATACCTAGTTTGGACATTTGCGGATGTTAATCAAAGGACCAATGCTATGTGGGCCACCATGTGCCATGTAATGACACTCCATTCTTGAGTCCCTACACTTTAGCCTTTGATAGCTCTGAGTAGTGGACCTTTGTACCTGTTCCATACTATTATCTACATCTATGTGTTTGCATTGGGACCTTTGTACCATCCTCTAAGTTTATGCATTTGTTTGGCGTGTGAGTTACCATTCTTGGTGTGTGTACCTTGTGTTTGTGGCAGGGTGACTATCTCCACGAGCATGGTGGGGTGGGCCTAAGGGTACCATTTGGTAGGGTGGCATTTAATTTCACTGCTAGGGATTGATGTACATGTGGTGGACATCTTCCAAAGATACAATTTCGAGCAAGATGTGCTCATTCTATCCTTTTTAATTTCCATTTCAATGATTCTTGCTTATATGATGTTATGTTGAGTAGATTGATCTATTTATTTGTTTATTGTACAATATAAGTACAACTCCTAAGATGACACCAATGTACGGTTGGTAAATTCCTAGCTCCGCACCGGGGTGTAATAGATACAATGATTTAATGGTAGGGGCAATCGAGAAAACCATTCCATGGCACTTCCCCTATACTGTATTGGATAATTATCACGAGGTATGTTTCTTCGTATACAAATTCCATGGTATAAGCACAAAATTATCTTAAGTGATCCTTTTCCTTTGTATTTATCGAGTCTTGATAATTCTAAATTTCTAGGAAAAGGTGGCATTAGTATATTAGGATCAAATAGATACAGACATATATCCTCAAGAGAAAACTAATGAGATGGTATTTTAGAATTCTTAAGGTTCTCCATTTCTTGTCTCAAAGATCTCAATTCACCCAAAATGGGATCATTTGTAGGTGTAAGTTCTCAATGAATGAGAAGGTTGATCCAATGAAGCTAATTCTAAGGCAAGCAACTCTAGCTTTGAAAGTTTTTATGTAAACAAGGCTTGACTTGTGCTACTATGGTGAACACAAGGAAAATCATCAAAGGGAAAGAGTATGCTAAAGAAGGAGATGATGAACTCCTACAAAGTTACTCTATCCTAGGATAATGATGTTAACCTAACTTAGATGATGAGTGATAAAGGGATGGTTGTAGCCAATGTTCAATTTAAGACCCAAAAATATAACCTAAATGTCAACCAAGGATCTGTTGGACAAACACAAGTGTATAAGACCTAATGAGAGTGCATGGAGTATGCAAGGACTAAGAATGAACCCTAGAAGATCAAACATGAAAAATGATGCCAAGGAGACTGAGATAACCTATGTTTCAACTTTTCTATTTCAGATGTGCAACAATAGTGACCAAATATGCAAGAATGGTGTTTGGTGACAATTTTGTTTATTTTAAAAAGGTTTTAATGCTTCAAATGTGGTGTTGATTGTTGATTGAAGATGTTTATTTTTTACACACACATAAAAAATGTCAGACAAAATGTTTTCTGATAAAAACACATTCAAGTACAAATCCTAGGTTCAGATAAATCTAAGCCGCATTTATTTAGAGCGGATAGCTTATAGGTTTGGTGGAACTAGCTCTCCCTTACATGAGACACACTTCTTGGGCACACCAAAATTTGAAATCCCAAAGACCTGAAGATCTCAAGGAATTTTCTATCTCTACTTTAAACTACGAGAATGTGGGACGACTTCAAAGATAGTCTAACCTCCTGCTCCAACAAATAGAAGGATTTTTGCTTGCTAAAAAAATGGTTTGTAGTGGGGCTCCCTTCAGGGTTCTGCGTACCACTAAGCGACTCATCCCTAGTCCTCTCCCTAAAAATTAAAAAAGATTTTAATATACCACACACAAATTTGGGTACTAGGGAAACTGAGGGGTGTACCAAAATGCTAACATCAATTTATTTAGTAGATCAAAAGAGTTCCATTTGAATCATAATTTTGGGTGAGTACCTCTTTTCCCACCAAATATTGATTCCATCTAAGAAATAAAAAATTGGGTGTTGCTATCACTTTTCTCTTACACCAAGATTGCACAAAGTTCAAGGGAAGATGATACTTTTCATAGCAGTGAGTCCACCCTACACATGCACAAGCTGTTAGTCATAAGGGTCCAAGATTAATGGGGGGGGGATGAATCTCTAAACTAAGATATTTGCAAATTTCCACTTCTTTAACTCAAAACCAACATTCACATGTTTACCTATTGATAAGTAAATACAACTTAATCAAATAAATACAACCACCACAATGCATGCAACACACAACACATATTTTCACGTGGAAAACCAAATGGGTGAAAGCCATGATGACTCAAAAATAATGTACTCTTATGAAAAATGTAGGATTTGAGAAATACAAATCCACAGAATGCCAAGAATACCTGCATGCAAATAACCTGTTACAGGAGAGAAGCAGAAAGAGGGAAAAAGAAGAACTCAGAAGTTGCTCAAAATGTGAGAGCGAAATTATAATCTGAATTAATGAACAACAATTACAAATTTCAACCTTAAAAAGGTGAACGAAACCCTAAAAGGTAAAAGCTAGGTTGTACATTAATAATTAATAAAAGAATTAATTATTAATGTACCTAAGAGAAAGCTTAAGCACTAAAGAGTAATGACTTAACTAATTAAATCAATATGATTTAATTAATAAGGAAACCAATGATTACTCTAACACCTCCCCTTAAGCTAAGCGCAAGGGGTAATCTAACCTAGCACAGCTATGAAAGCAATAAATGGGTCCCGACAACAAGGCCTGATCAGGTACCCAATACAAGGAAATCTCTGTAAACCGGAGACAAAGAAGAAAACCCAGTGGAAAAAACCCCTCTGCAAAAAGAGATAGAAAAATGCAGAAAAGAAATGGCTCAAGAGACTCTCTCAAGACCATAAGTACAATCAGCCCCCCCATGAGAGAGGGATGATACACCAAATTCCCCCCAGAATGAAGAAACTCCTATCACAATGGTAGATGCCTGATGTAGAATCCAAAAGGAGATCCTGAAGTGGCAAATGATATTCCTCCCCTTGGGAAGAAACAAATCCAAAGGATGATGTTGAAGAAACCCTGTGAAGAGTGATGAACCAATCTATCTCAGGATGTGTGCCATGATCAGATGCTGAAGAATCTCTCTATCTGAACTAAAACAACTGATGCCAAATCCAAACTGATGTGGAGAATCCTGAAATGAAATCACAAAATGCATGGATAATGGTGGGCAAACAGTGATAACCTGACTGTCAAGGTAGAGGAGATGAATGTCCTCAAAATAATCCTCCAAATCTGCAGTATAAGACTCAACAAACAAGAAAGATATGTCGGCAACATAAGAGTCCAAAGTATCTATGTCTGGAAGATGTATGATTTTTTGCTGCACAGAATCAGGAGCAATAGGAGATGCTGATAAAGTCTCAGTCTGAAGAATGGGAACTATGAGACAAGCCTATGATCCATTGGAACATGTAAGAGTGTCTAAATACTCAAGCTCCACTAAAGTATCACGATCAAAGGGTGTATTCTCTCTCCAAGAAATGGGTATGAGACAATCTGAAGCATGATCCTCTGGGAATGGAGAGAGATTAGGGTCTCCATGTATCTCCCAAAGATGTTTCCAGAGTGGGTGAGGACAACCAATGTCCGATATAGCCAACACAGTGTCATGATTAACACTAGACACTATAATTCCTACTATGTGATCTCTAATAATATCCCATGCTAATTTTCCCTCTGAAGTGGCTAGTTCAGGTATGAGATCATACAAATAAGGAAAAATATTAAGCCACCTACAATGTTTAAGTATACCCTTTTCCCATGACTCATAATTACCCCGTTCTAGAATAACAACAGAAGGGTGAGAAGAAAAACCCATGATAACTCTTCACATGAAACAAACTGAGTGCTGAAAAACACAAGGTCTGACTTTGACTGGAAAAATAGAAATAAAAAATGAAAAAACATAAAATAAAACCTACATAATGAGATAGATCTTGGAAATATCTTTCCGATGATATAAGGAAGTCAAAAATCCGATACCGTATGCTCAAGATATGACCAAAATACCAAAAGTGCTCAAAACTGCCCCAAAGAAGGTTTGAGAGTAAACCCTGGTGGTTAGGTTAACCGCTAGAGGTTAACCACTAGTGGTTAACTGACGGCGGAGCCCATTTACAAACCAGCGTTGATTTTTAACACTGCATTCGTTAGTTTTTAACACAAAAATCAATTAAAAATTGATTTTTTTAAAAAAATTTTCACTTCGAAATTTGAGCCGGAGAGAGAAATTTTTTTCCCAGAGGCTATTGTGACAAAAAAATGTTAAAATTTATATGAAAAATGACTCTCCTAGGCCTTCTGAGCGTGATGGTGGTGTCTATTTTTGCTCAATGTGCTCCAAAAAAAAGTGTCTCTTCTATAATGAAGAAGAAACCTCAAAAAAGGTGTGGTTTTTGCCCTCGAAACACTGCTTCACAAACACCAGACCAGGCAGCAGCAGTGTGGCTCTGATACCATGTAGGATTTCAGAAATACAAATCCACAGAATGCCAAGAATACCTGCATACAAATAACATGTTACAGGAGAGAAGCAGAAAGAGGGAAAAAGAAGAACTCAGAAGTTGCTCAAAATGTGAGAGCGAAATTATAATTTGAATTAATGAACAACAACTACAAAGTTCAACCTTAAAAAGGTGAACGAAACCCTAAAAGGTAAAATCTAGGTTGCACATTAATAATTAATAAAATAATTAATTATTAATGCACCTAAGAGAAAGCTTAAGCACTAAAGAGTAATGACTTAACTAATTAAATCAATATGATTTAATTAATAAGCAAACTAATGATTACTCTAACAAAAAATACCCAGTTATGGGATTTACCTCTAGCCTTGTTAGGAGCTTTACCCTGTTAGGAGTATCTCTTTTAGGAGATTGAAAACTCAAGTTAATAAATCACTCTTTTAAGAGATTTACAAATACGACCTATTAGGGTCTACCCGGTTAATGGATTTACAATAGGAAACCTGTTAGGGTCACTTGATATGGAAATAAAAACTCCTTTGGTTGATCAGATCCTGTCATGCCCAAAACTAGGGCAAAACACACATACAATTTTTTTTTAAATACGCAAGTGCAAACCATTAATAAGTATGTATTGGAAGTAATGTATTATCACAGTAAGGGTTGTCTTCGAAGTCACTTAGTTTTCTAACCTTAGTTACAA
>MU221292.1:263090-274211 GCA_018584345.1 Thuja plicata
AGAGATCGGTTTTTCATTGCTATATATTTTATATCTCTAATTTTTTGTGCTAACCACTAATGTTTACTATTTCTAGTGGTTTGTGCTTTGTGATTTGCTATTGCTGTTGTTGATTTGGACTTGCGTGGATAAACAACAAAATGCTTGTGTTGCTTTGGATTTGAGGTATTTTTTTTCATCTCTATAACATTTAGATTTTGGAAATAAAATGAACATCTCATGTGTTTAGCTTGAGTGTTTCTTGCCTTCATAGATCACATTTCCAATTGGTGCTCTAAAAATGGACCTAGATTTTCTTTCTTGCATATATGTTTCACATAGTAATTAGGCCCTATGAACACTATTTGTGGCGATCTTGAGAGCGTGGGCTTCATTCGCTTGTCTTACATGCGAAGCTCTTCTTGACAATAGATCCCCTTGTAGGTAGGGAAGGATTTGTCTTTATCTCATTGGTCAACTTGGTTTGGGCTTCAAATTTTGGAGATACTTTCTCTCTTTGGGGAGATTGGTGTCATTTGTTGTTGTGTGAATCTTGAATGAGATTATTTCAAATTAGTGAGTCAATGAATCATGTTTGCTATGTTTTGGTGAGGTGAAGAGGCTAGAGGATTATGCTCTTTTCCCTTTTGGGAGAATCAGAAACTTGGAACCCTTGAATCCAAACCAAGTCCCCATGTGGTCCATATTGTGAGTCTTCCTTGTTAGAGAGGGTTAACCGTAGTGGACACTCCCTTTATTGGGTAAACCATGTGGACGGAACCTCAAGCGGTAATAGCCATTTTCACCATGGTAGCAGCAACCGCTATATAAATGTCCTTGTGGAAGAAATATACACGGGTGCAGTTTCTTGTGGGTTGTCAGATCTCCTCAGCAGCTCCTGATTGATTAAATTCTCGGACATACTATGTCAAAACCCTGCTGCACCGGGATTGGATTTCACCCACTTGAGATTGCAAAAGTTGCAAAGTCAAGCCATTACTAAGAACCATAGTGCAACCAACTTTTTATTTTATAGGACTATGTGCATGATTGGAAAAAATTTGAGAACATATACAAGTAGAATCTTATGGAGTTTAAATACTATGACACAATCCATGTTCATGTGCAAGGTTGCTTTGTCCCTTTCTCATTGTTTGAAGACATTGATTGCTTGAACTCCCTGTTTTCTATCTTGCGTGCTTGATTCATGATAAAATCTATTAATTCATCTAGTTGTTTATTTAAAAAAATCAAAAAATTGAGTTTTGTGTCCTTTCCTCGTGCGAGAAAATTGTTTCTTCTTGCCATTTGCTGCGTTTCCTCGCGCGGCTATCTGGGAATCCTTGCGCGATATTTTGCAAACTTGCTGTCAGTTTGCTATTTCCTGTCACACCAGTCTGGTCTTTCCTCACACATTTGAGCATTTTTTCATGTGGTCCTACACAAATCCTCACGCGAGAGAGCATTTCCTCACGCGAAACTGCCTGTCAGTGAACTATTTGCTGTCATTTTTGAGCCCATTTAGCTTGCTGTCCTATCATTTTCAGTTTTCTAGGTAGATTCAGGTCAGATTGGATTACTTACCCCACTGTTAGAAGCTTATTTTGCTTAGGATTCTTGCATTTTGATCTCTTGGATTAGCAATCTTTGATTTCACAAGTGACCTTGCTTGGCACTTGGTGAGCTAGGAATTGTCCTTGTTGAAAAGATAAACCTTTAGACTCTTTGATAACACACTTGGAGAGTTTTTGTAGTCTCTTGTCCATCCACTTTCATACAATCTCAATTTCAATTAATATAATTTGGGTAAGACCATCCTCCTGATCCATAACGTGCTAGGGTATTCACCCAAATTTATTGGGCACCTCTGTGGCAATGTTGGCTTATGCCTCTTTGCAAAATTTCTATCTTATCACCTCTCTTTGGACAAGTTAATGCCTTTTCTATCCTAGTTTGGTACCAACATCTCTTAGGGTAATCCTATCAGCTAGTACCTTTTTCTTTCATGCCAGTTACAACAAGATATCAAGTGAATCAAGGAAAATGACCTCAAGTGGTTTTTAGCCAATTACCCCTAGTTCAAACTCGCCAAAGACATAAGGGAAAATAACCCATATTTGATCAATCACCTAGGAATACTTCAAAAGTGTGGTTTGATTCCAAGAGTCATCTTAGTGAGTTGGGTATCCCCTTAGCTTCTTATCATTCTTCTATGGATATGAGTAACACAATGACTCAGAGAGAGAGGGAAGCTAGAGATAAACATTATGAGGATATGTTTTCAAAGAGTGGACATGCTATTTCATTTAGTGGTTCCTCTTATAACCGTAGACTGACCTCACCCCTTATTTCAACAAGATATCTAGATGCACACCAAAGGGCTGAGAGAGAGAGAGAGGTAAGAGACATGCTTATGACGATGAGTTATCACAACATGGGAAACAAGGAGATGAACTTTATGCTACTCATGTCAATACAACTTATACCAACAACTTGTTTCAAAATTCAAGACCAAGCTCACCTCTTAAAACATCTACCAATTACATGAGTGAAAGACTCAAGAGGATTGAGTGTGAAAAGAAAGCATTCCAAGATGAAAAAGTTCATAAGGAAGAACAAATTAGATGTCTAGAGTTGGAGAAACAAACTTTGATAGAAATGGAAAGGAAAGCCTTTCAAGAGGAGCAAGATAGGCTCTTGGCTAGACAACTCAATGATCCATTCAAAAATATACATGTTAGTGGTGGAAACAGTTCTCCTCCATCCACTCCTCCTAGGACTCCACAGAGTAGGAGACATTCAAGATCACCATCACGATCTCCTAGCCCTAGGGGAAGAAGGGTTTCTAGACATGATCATCATAGGAGACAAACTCCTCCTAGGAACTCAAGGCCATATTTACAATGTGCTCATTATGGTTCACAATATGGGGGTAGTAGCTCGAGCTTTGATTGCACCTCCCAAGATTTCATGCAAATGCAACAAGAACCACTTTTTCAACAGTATGTGGAGAAATATGTGGAGCAAAACAAGGATAAGTTCCTAGAGAGTCTAATCAACCAGGGTGCTAGAGTCCCTTACAACTTTGATGTGGATAGAAAAATCAAGAAGAAAGGTCCATCCCAAGAGGAGAAGCTCAATGAATTGCAAAGAACAATAGACTAGATGTCCGCACCTAAGAATTATTTCTCATTTGACTCGATTTGTCCTAATACTTTTGATAAGAGTGTTGACATGAAAGAATTTCCTATAAAGGTTAAAATTCCTCAATATGAAAAATATGATGGGAGTGGAGATCCCCATGATCACGTGTGCCAGTTTTATACCACAAGTTTTGAGTTCCATCAAGATGAATCTTATCTCATGAGGTTATTCCCATGAATTATTAAGGGACAAGCAATGTAATGGTTTACCAAGATAACTCCTCTTGTTAAGACTTTCAAAGAGCTTGTTCACATATTTGTTCAACACTTTGCATACAATGTTTCAAGATCTATCACTTTGTTGGACTTATGTAGCTTAAAGCAGAATCAAGGAGAATCCTTTGTTACTTTCTTGCAAAGGTGGAGATGAAAATGCTCTTGCTATTCTAGAACTATTATTGATAATGAAAAGATTGACATTCTTGTTAGTAATTTGGTTCCTGAAATGCGGTATGAGGTTAATAAAATGGTTTTTGATTCCTTTGACACCATGGTTGAAATTGCATGTAGAATCGAGGATGTTTTAAAAGAACAAGGAGTTTTGAATAAACACGGAAATAACAACAATAGTCAAAACAACAAAAAATCTAACAAGGATAAAGGGAAGAACCAATATTGGAATTAAAAAAACAAGTGGTTAATGATGGAGTTGTGGATTCCTCCCAACCTAAAGATCAACCTGTGCTTCATTTGTCTAGTAATGTTCAAGCTGTGAAGCTCAATACATCCACCCAACAAGAAAGTAAGCCAAGCTACCAAGATAAGCCTAAGGGTGAAAAGCGTCAATTTGCAAAATTTGGTGAATCTTACGAGGAAATATTTAATAAACTTATTGCTAGCAATCTTATATGTCCTCTAGATGCTGCAAATTTTTGTATACCTATAGTTAAACCACATTGGTGGAGAGAGAAATCCTATTGCATATTTCATAATGGTATTGGACATGACATTGAACACTGCTGGAAACTCAGGTATATCATTCAAGATCTCATTGAGAGTAACCAAATTACAATAGATTGATTGATCACCAACACCGATCACAAAGAATTCAAGGAACCTTTGCCCAAATATGAAAAGGGGGAAACCTCTAAACCTAAGAATGACAAAGCTGAGGTCAATTATACTTACACAGATGCGAAAAATGTTATCAATATGCTTGAAGTTGTTAAAGAAAATGTTAATATGATGAGTGGAAGAGATCCTTATCATTATGATCTAGATGAAGACTCTTCTCTTATTTCTGGTAGAGAACCTATTGTGGTGCTAAGGGGTCCCAACTCTAGAAGGTCATCTCAAGCCCTTAATGCTGTTACCCAAAGTCAAGGTCCCATTGTCATTAGAGGACCCAATTCAAGCCAATCTAGTAAACCTAAGCAAGTGGCGTCCAAACCTGTCACATTGAAACTGGTTGTCAATCTTAAGTCAAACTATAATCTTGTTGATCAGTTACAAAGAGCCCCCGCTCAGATTTTGATCTTTGAGCTCTTAGAGTTGTCTCCAAGACATAAGCAAATCCTTGAGATTGCTTTGCATACGAAAAATGTCCCCAACAATTTAAATATTGATCAATTCCAGAATATGGTTAATCACATTGCTAGCCCTCATTACCATACATTTTCAGAAGATGATGATAAAGCTTTGAGCCATTTGCACAATCTTGCCCTTCATATTGAGGTCATGATCCATAGAACCCATGTTAGGCGCATGTTGATAGATGGGGGTGCTGGGCTTAATATTTGTTCTTTTATTCTTTTGAAAGATTTGGGTTATTTTGAAGAAGTTATAGATACCAGAAAAAGGATACTATCAAAGCCTATGATGAGGTAGAAAGAAGTTCCAAGGGGTTAACCATCCTTCTTGTTAGGATTGGCCCTGTTCAAAAGGATATTTTATTTCAAATAGTTGATGCTAGACCCCTTTCATATAATATCTTACTTGGTAGACCATGGATTCATGATATGCAAGCAATGCCGTCTACCTACCATCAATGTGTTAAGTTCCCCTACAATGGAATAGAGATTTGTATACCTGGGGATAAAACTTTATCTGTTAATTTAATTTTAGTAGGGGCTCATGTTCCCCTCAATAGAGAAGCAAAAGATTTTGGTGCTACCTTAGCTGAATGCAAAGACAAGCTTAAAAAGATAGACCTTGGCATGAGGCGGTATCAACTCAACTCCCTCACAACATTACCAGTTTCACCTTGGTCTTATGGCAAACCTTCAAAAGAAAAGAAACCTACCTCTTTAGCTATGAATTTATTTGGAAAATTTGTAGAATCATCAGTGCCTACTAAAAATGAGAAAGAGGAAACATTTATTAGAGACTGGATCTATAGAGAAGAAAAATATACGCATAATGAGAACTTCTCTCCCTCTCCTAAGGCTTATGGAAGAGGGTATACTTTTTTCAAAAAGATGGGCTATCCTGATATGGCCCTCTTAATCACAATTTGGATGCTAGGTTTGAACCTCTTGATCATGCTAAATTTGGACGCAAGTCTAAGAAGCTAGTTGGCCTAGGATTTGAAAATTGCAACAAGCATACTAATCCTCTCTTTGAAAAGTTGGATAGTGACGATGAACCAGAGTATGTACCTAATTTGAAAAATCAACAAGATATGTGTGAAGATTGGGTCCCTTCCACTACTCTCCTTTGGGGAGATTTAGATATTTCAGTCACCCATGCATCAGTTGCAACTTTAGAACAAGAATCATATATAGACGAGAGAGCGTCAACGGAAGAATCTTGTTCATTTAATGGAAAGAGAAAGTGCTACTTTTGATAAAACTGGACCTTCTACATCACAATGTCCCAAACCTTCATGGTGTAAGCATCCTATTCACAGTTTAGATACATGTTCTAATGAGTATGAATGGGACTCTTTTTTAGAGCCCTCCACAATTGATAGAGATATTGATGTTACTCACACTTTTAGTTCTCAACTCGAGGTAGCCAATGAGTTACATGTAGGATTAGAGGTTTTGAACCCACATGTTGCCTTAGTGGATGATTCTTCACTTGTTAGGACGAATCCTGATTTGGGTAGTTTATAAGGATACTTGAAATATTCCGACTCTTCAGTCACCAATGATAATATTATTCATATTTATAGCCTTGAACCAGCCATTGATTTACCCCTTATTCATCCTGACCTTATTGATTGGTCCCAACGCTATCAAGAAACTAAGCTTTTGACATTCCAAAATGATTATGAGATAGCTTGTTACCTAAATGCCATTGAACCCGTAGTCTCTTCCACTAGTGAATCGGCTACTAGTATGACCGAGCCAGACATCAAGTACCTTAGTCACAAGATAAAAAGAAAAGGAAATCAAAAGAATAGGTGTTCTGATGGCGAAAACCACTGTGTGGCGGTGTCAGAACCAAAAAAAGTAAAAGTAAATAATGTATCCAAGGGTGAAAACCTCTCTGAGGTGCCTAAGGATGAGGTACTTGATTATCTCCCCAACTATTTTCAGGATCGATCTTCAGTTCTTATTGAACCAACACAAGCAGTTAATTTGGGTAGAGATAAAGCTCCACAAATAGTACACTTGGCTGAGTCCTTGTCACCAACAGAAAAATAAGCTTATACTAAGTTCTTACAAACCAAGAAGATCAATTTTTTGTGGACTTATTCAGATATTCCAGGATTGGACATTAATATTATTATGTATCACTTATCTATAGCTCCAAATGTCAAATGAGTTAAACTAAATTTGAGGAAGATGCATCCTCACATAGCTCTTCTAGTCAAAGTAGAATTAGAAAAAATCCTTGGTGCAAAATTTATAAGAGCTATTGCCTATGTTGAATGGATATCAAACATTGCACCAGTTTCCAAACATGATAAATCCATTCAAGTTTGCACAGATTTTAGAGATCTCAATAGAGCATGCCCAAAGGATGACTTTCCACTCCCAAATATAGAAATGATAGTGGATATGACTGTGGGTTATGAGATTTATTCTTTGATGGATGGTTTTTCCAGGTACAATCAGATTAAGATAGCTCCTGAAGATCAAGAAAAGACTGCATTCACTTGTGCATGGGGTACCTATTGTTGGAACGTTATGCCTTTTGGATTAAAAAATGTAGGAGCTACCTATCAAAGAGCCATCACAACTATTTTTCATGACATGATGCACAAAAACATGGAGGATTATGTGGATGACACCTTGGCTAATTCTAAACAAAGAGATACACACTTAGATGATTTGGAAGTCATTCTAGATCGCACGGAACAATTTAAACTAAGGTTAAATCCTAAAAAGTGTGCATTTGGAGTCACCTCTGGAAAACTACTTGGGATTATTAATTTTAGCAAAAGGCATAGAGGTGGAGCCTAGAAAAGTTTAAGCAATCATAGATAAGTCACCTCCTAAAAACATTATTCAAATGAGGATTCTTCATGGACGTCTTCAATCTATAAGGAGATTCATTTCACAATTGGCAGATAGAGCTCAACCCTTCAGCAAGAACTTACATAAGGGAGTCAAATGTGTTTGGAATGAGGATTGTCAAAAGAGCATAGATCAAATCAAGAAGTACTTGGTCAATCCTCCCATTTTAATGCCTCCTATCCTAGGGAAACCACTTATTTTTACATTTCAGCAACAAAACCTTCCTTGTGGGCATTACTAGCTCAACTTGATGAAAATGGGAAAGAAAGAGAAATATACTACATTAGCCGTACTCTTGTTTCATATGAGGTTAATTACACTAGCTTTGAGAAATCTTTCCTTGCTATTGTGTTTGCTTCCCAAAAGTTGCGACATTACATGCTTGCGCACACTATACCCCTCATAGAAAAAATAGATCCACTCAAATACTTGCTAAGTAAGGTTGCCCTCACAGGTAGACTTTCTAAATGGATGATGATACTTTTAGAGTTTGACATAAAGTACATTGAGCGTAAATAAATAAAAGGACAAGCCATAGCAGATCAATTGGTCAATTTCCCATTACAAGACAATGGACCTATTCAAGTTGACTTCCCAGATGAGCACCTCATGTACATGACTGAAAGAACATTGAGGATGTTCTTTGATGGATCTTTTATGCAAAATGGTTCAGGAGTTGGTGTCTTGTTTGTTTCTCCTCATGGGTGCATGATTCCTAAGTCTTACAAATTATTGTTCCCATGCACAAACAATATTACTGAGTATGAAGCTTTAACAAATGGACTTAAGGTGGCCATAGAATGGAGAATTACAGAGTTACACATCTATGGGGATTCATGACTGATAATCAACCAAGTTAATGATGAATATCAAACAAAACATGAGAAAATGGTACATTACAAGAAAATGGTTGATTCCTTGAAGAGATACTTCACATTTGTTATGTTTCAACAAATCCCTAGAGAAGAAAACAAAGTAGTTGATACTATGGCTACACTTGCTTCACTCCTTCAGTTAGAGCAATATGAATCCAGATTTGAATTCCTGGTGGAAGAGCTACATCACCCTATCTTTGACTCCCAAGAAAGCCATGTCATTTTTACCCTTGTTAGCCCTGAGTCATCCCGTTATGGTCCCATTTACTCATATCTTTGTGATGGCATTATACCTAAAACCTTTAACCAATCTAAATGCAAAAACCTTACTCGAAATGCCTCTCGCCATTCCCTTATCGCTGTTGATTTGTATAGGAGGGGTCTAGATGGAACACTTCTTAGATGCTTATAAAAGGAAGAATCTAACCAAGCGTTAGTTGACATTCACGAGGGCATCTATGGGGGACATTCCAATGGTCTTTCCATGGCCCGACGGTTGCTTAGGGCGGGATACTATTGGCCCACGATGCAGTTTGAAGCAGTAGCTTTTGCAAAGTCATGTGAAAAGTGTCAAAAACATGGTAACCTGATACATGCTCTAGTCAGGGAGCTTATTCCTTCTATATCTCATTGGCCATTTCAGCGCTGGGCCTTTGATCTTGTTGGGCAGATTCATCCCAACTCATCAAGTGGACACAAGTTTATTATCACCGCTACTAATTACTTCACTAAATGGGTAGAAGCTTTCCCACTTTCTGTTGCCTCGGGCAAGACAGTCTCTCTATTCATTTTGAACCATATCATCTGTCGATATGGAGTGCCTTCCAAGATTATTACTGACAATGAAGGTCAGTTTAAAAATAAGACCTTAAACAACTCTGCAAGAAATTCAAGATTAAACAACATTGGTCCTCCATTTACTTCTCGCAAGGAAATGGTCAAGCAGAGGCATCAAACAAGACCATTCTTAAAATTTTGCATAAAACAATCTATAAGAATGGTAGAGATTGGCATTTACAGATAAATCTGGCTTTGTGGGCCTATAGAACGAGTATTCATACTCCTACTGGGGCTACTCCTTTTGCCCTTGTGTATGGCGCTGAAGCAGTGTTACCTTTGGAGGTTGAGATTACTTCACTTTGAGTTTATCTCCATGGTCTAGTTACAAATGAAGACTACCGCGCTATGAGACTTCAAGAGTTAGAACTTCTATATGAGAAATGTCAAGCATCATTTGACCATATGAGGGTTTATCAAAAGCACATGTCCAAGGCCTTCAATAAAAAGGTTCACCCTAGAGAATTCCAAGTGGGAGATCTTGTCCTATGTGAAAACCCTAAGAATCAACAACATAGAGATCAAAAGGGAAAATTTGAACCTAATTGGCTTGGACCTTACATTATTACAACAGCTTTTGGGAAGGTACCTATTTACTATCTACAGACAATGGAGAGCAGCTCCCTGATCCTATCAATGTATTGCACCTGAAGAAGTTCTATCCATGATGCCCATTCTGTCTGCGGGCATCCTTTGTACATATTATTGATCCTGAAAAAATCCAAAAAAAGGATATATTGTCAAAAAATTCAAAAAATCAGAAAATGTCCTGAAAAAATGATCATCTTAGTGAAAACCTAGCAATAGGTGCTTTGATGTATCTCAAAAAAATTATATATTCCAAAAATACAAAAAAATAAAAAAATTCAAAAATTAAAAAAAAAATAGAAAAAGTGCCTTGGTGAAAACCTGGAAACAGGCGCCTTGGTAGCAAAAATTCAAAAAAATTATAAAAATTCCTGAAAAAAAAAGGAAAAATGAAAAAATTGTAATAAAATCCAAGTGGTGAAAACCTGGAAACGAGTGCTACTTGAGGGCTTTTGCACCCCTGTTTCTTAACGTGTATCCGCGACACTTGGCCTTTCTCCATCATGCCTTGTCCTTGTTGCCTTGGTCTGGAATTGGTCTTTGTCTTTGTCTAGGGGGCATAACTGTGTTAGCTTTGGTCTCTTGGATGTGTTAGTCTTTAGGACGCCTCACAAATGGTGTTTTTCAACACCACCCCAACTGTATTTTTCAATACAACCCTTGACATCGAGTGTTTTTCAATACTTATCAGTTTGGTCTTACCCAGTTTTGTCATGTGGTCTTTCCTGCTTGCAAGCATTCAATCCTTATCCTCGAAACTCAGTATCAATTAACACACTTAAATTTTTAAACACAACACTTAATGCTTGAGCTATGTCATGATCTTTTCTTTGTGTGCTGACTGTTATTGATTTTCATTGAGTGTCCTTGTCTGATAAGTCTCTCTAGGATGCATAGCTAGAGGACTTGGGGCATGGGGCATGTTTTTATTTGCTTCCTGCTTTATGCTTCACTATTTTTGCACAACCATTCTGCTGTTCATCCTGGCCTCTATGCCTTGATGTGAGCGTGGTTTTGCTATATTAAATTGGGTAAGTTAACATCACAGTCATCTTGACCTTTATGTCTTTGATGCCTATGTTAGAATCTTTCCACATTCCAATCCAATATAAATCACATTCATATCTTCATAGTTGCACTTGTGACTAGTAATGATTGTGTGATTTTTTGATGTCCGTTAATAATGGCCCAATGATGAAAATAAGTTCCTTAACATTCTCTAATGAATGATGA
>MU221292.1:274261-307605 GCA_018584345.1 Thuja plicata
TACACCTTTGCATTTTCATGTAGCTTGCATTGTTAGACCTCATGTTAGTTTGCATTTTTAGGCTGCATTATGAGTTTAAGAGGGTTTCCTTCATCTTTCTTGTGGACTTTTAATCAACTGTGATCACATTCTGATCTTCATTTCCTTATCTTCTTTCGTGATCTCAATCAAATTTTTTCTATCTTAAACAGTTGATTGATTTTGGGGCAAAATTCTCTTTCTTATCTCCATTTCTTTCCACCTCTTCCAAACTTCTATCTTCCATTCGCTTTCACCCCAGTTCTTCTTCTTCTTCTTCTTCTAATTCAACCTTGGGGCATAATCTTTCATGCTTAATGATCTACCTTGGTTATGTGATCCTTATATCTTTCATCTTACATCAAGAACCTTATCTTTTGTTCGATTTGATCAAATTTATCAATTTTTTGTTTCTCCTCTATCTCATTTTGATTTCGATCACGAGGGGGCAGTACCTATCAAACTTCAATCCTTGATTCAACTTTATCAATCCTATCATTTGCTCCTCTTGGGGCAACCTTGCTTGAGATTCTTATCTCAGACATGTCAGTTACTTACAAACAACGGTGTTGACCTTGTCTTCTTTTTTAATCTGCTTATTTTTATTCTGATGTCAATTACTTATTTACAACGGTGTCGACGTCTGTGTTGTTTTGAGATCCCAAATTGATCTCACACTTCAATTGTGTTCTTTGACTACATGTCTTCCCAGAATGATCACACATTAGTCAAAGAGGGGCAAATGTATGCACCCTAAAATGGTCGCCTAGACTATGGGCCCCATTTATTAATTTATCATTTTATCAAATTCCTGAATCAATGGTTTGGAATATTTTCAATTCAAATCAATTTCCTTGATCAAATTGTAATTAATTCAATTATTTCAATATTTCCTAAGGTTTGATCATTCTTATTTAATTAAAAGATTTACTCTCCCGTTTAATTAAATAAAATTCATCTTATTTAATTAAAAGATTTAATCTCCCTTTTAATTAAATAAAATTCATCTTATTTAATTAAATTAAATTCCTCCCATTTAATTAAATAAAATTCTTCTAATTTATTTAATTAAAAGAGAACCCCTCTTTTAATTAAATAAATAAAAATCCCCACTTAAAGCACTTTATTTGATGAAAAAGGAAATAAATTAAATAAAATCCCTTTTTCTTCACATCTTCCTAAGTGGTGGGCTTTTTGCCTCTTAATCATAGCCTTTGATTTTTTACTCTTAATCTCAACCATTCACTTTCCTTTAAAAGGAGACCTCTCCTTCTCATTCATAGATCATCTTTTTCATAGTATTGTTATGCTGCAGGTTTGGAGAGCAATTTTGGAGGAGGATTTGAGCACTCAAGCTTGGATATTGCAACTTCTCTCTTCTTGTCTTCTTCTTCTTGCATCCATGGCTATTCATGTAGATTAGATTCATATTAGATTAGCTTTGATATTTACTTTCATAGAATAATCATGCATTGTTATCATTTAGATTAATTTCCTTTCATGCATTGCAATCATATAGAGTAGATCTCATTTTCATGCATTGAATCTCTCATTTCATGGTGTACTTTCATGGGAACAAATAGGTCAATCTGAGGGCCTTCATCACACACCTTTGTTCTCCATGACTAGAGAGATATGAGTCGATATTTGAGGCCTCATTCTTGAGCAACCTTGGATGGAATGACTCATAGAAGTGTGTCAACATTTTAGCACACAACAGGCAATGGTAAATTATGTAGAGCAGAGTTGGATGGGATTATAATGAATAACATGTGATTAGATGAGGAAGGAAGAACTTGATTGGATAAAATGAGATTGGAGGATAAGATGGATTGAAATATGATGGAAGAAAGAGAAATGGAGGTGATTAGAAGATAATATGATTCGATATGAAAGGATAGGATGCATAGATAGAATGGATTGGGACCAATGACAAGGGAGAACCAAGGCATGAAATAAGAAAAGGGGATGGAGAGATTTTATGGGTTCAAGGTAGAGGAATGGAATGGATGGATAGGTGTTGATAGGCTATGGGGGATGAAAGGATGAGAAAATTTGGTTGAGGCTCCAAGAACTATGTAAAAAATAAGTTAACTTCCCTACACTAAGGGTAAGAGAATGGAGGATAGAAATATGGTGAATAAAGGTAGCCTAGAGCTGGATACGAATGAAAAGGGATGTAATGGGTGATGAAAATATGGAGGAGATAATGGAGGGGTTTGGGGATAGAATAATTAAGAGATAAAGATTGATAGATGGAAGGATTTTGGTAAAGGAATGGATGAATATTTGGGAGGTGAAAGGATGGGGGATGAGGAGCTACAAATGAAACATTGGGAGATGCAAAGATGGATGTGGTAAGGTCTCCAAGGAATACATAACCAAGGAATAAGATTCCCCCACTTAGGATAGTGCATGCATGAGGAGGCGTAAGATAGGAGGGTAGATGAGATGATGAGAGGATGAGGGAGGTAGATGGAAGCTAGGATGACGGGTGGATGAGGCTGGGGAGATAGAAGCTAACATGATGGATGAATGAGGTAGGGATATAGAAGCTAGCATGATGGGCAAATGAGGTAGGAAAAGGGAGGTGGAGGTATTAGATAGAAGGAAGGATGGGTAGATAAAGGATAGGTTGATGAAAATTGTGATGCGAAAATGGATGCCAATAGGTGCCCAAAAGCATGCATACGTGGTGGCCTTTATTTCATTTGATCAAAATCCAAAGGAGGATGGAGGAGGGTGAAAAGGATAAGATGGGATAGGTATGATATGGAGATATGGATATATAGGATACACTAAAATAAATTTCCCCCAAATGTGGAGAGGAACTAGATGGAGGGACTAGACATGGTGCCTGTTTACCAAGTTTTCATCATGGTACTTGTCCAAGGTGCTTGTTTGCCAAGTTTTCACCATTGGATGCTTATTTCTCTTTACTTTTTATTTTTATTTTTTTGGGAGGAATTTTATGGATGGAATGATAAGGAGGTGATGGAGGACTTATAGGACTCAAGCATCAACTTTTGTATTAAGGTAGTAGGAGCCCATTTAGAGTGATCATTGGATGTTGGTACAACCTTATTAAGAGGGATGCGTGGCTTATGAAAAGGCACATATGAGAGTAAGGGATATGGCGGGAGGAAGTGTTTGGATGAAATGATGGAAAATGAGTATGATATGGGGATGTTTTCAGGACCAACATTGGCACATGTTGTGAAGAGTGCAGAAGGAGTGGATGAGAAGTGGATGGTACACATGTATACGAGGGAGGAGATATGATAGGGATTTTTGGGACATAGGGAACCCGAATAGATTTAGGAGATGGAAAAGAGGAATGCTTAGTTGGAGGATTAGCAACTTTGGATGCCATTGTGGATTTTTCTTTTAGATGCATTTCATCTTTTTGCTTTGGGATCCACATAGTTTTTGCTTTTTCTTTGGTGGGCCTTTGCGGCCTGTGGGATGTAGTGCATTTTTTGATTGTATTTTTCTTTGATTGAGCATGGCTTTTAGAGTGGACATGACAATCTTGAGATCGGTGTGGATTTTTAGCTTTATGTATTTCTGATTTGTCATCCAAGTTATAGTGAGTAGAATTGGAAAGAATATGAGAAATTGCATGGGATGGAGGAGATATGGATGGAGTGATGGCGGTAGGATGGTGGAGGGGGTATGGGTATGTGCCTTTGTTGATCTTGATTGGGAATGCAAGGGGTGGGGTTTTTAATAGTTTGTGGATGAAGGGATGAGTAGGATAAGATAGGGGATGTGGATTTGGGATATAAGGGCTATAAGGGCCCAAAATGGATTTAGTATGTGGATTATATGCAATGGTTGATTTTGGGACATAGGATTTAGAGGATGAAGGAGGGGTAGGGTAGGTTGTCTTGGGTTATAATGATGAAGGAGGGAGGGGGGCGGTGATAAATGTTTTGGAGGAATGATGGGAAGATGAAATGGTGGGTTTGACGACACACTTGGACTTTGCATTAGTTGTACCAACATTTTTGGACGAAGGGCCTTGAGATGTACAACCAAGACCATAAGATTGTGGATGCTATTTGATAGGGATGGGCTCCAATGTACCTTTCTCATTTATTCCTAAGCCTTTACCTTGATAATTCCATTTTTTTAGCATTCGATCCAAGATAGGGTACTTCTCTCTTAGGGAACAAGATGTGAGTCTATTATTAGGAATGTAAATGGTGGACATGAATTTTATTTCTCTTTCTTGAAGTGGACTACAATGGATGAATGTAAGTGGACCAAGGGGATGGAGTGATGGTGGTGGGATAGTTTGGATTGGAGGAGATAAAGGATCATTGAGTGGAGGAGATGTGATGTTGTGACTTTGACTCAGATAGGGGAATGGTAATGGATCATGAGATATAATAGGTAGAATGGTGGGGTCTTGATTTGAAGGGGTGGATGTAAATGGATCATGAGATGGATTTGATAGAAGCAATGGATCATGTAATGGAGGAAGTGGGATGGTGGGAAATTGAGATGGAGTGGATGGAATGATACAATCTTCATTGAAGTCAATGGATGTTTCAACATACTTTTGGACAAGATCTTGACATGATTGGATTGATATGAATGGTGTGATGGGGGATGTATGGATGGAATCTTTAGATGAGGTGGATGGAATGATGAGAGATTTTGTAATTGGGATACCAGAAACAAGGGGGGACTCATGACGTTCATTGGATGTGGTGTGGATAATGTCAGAAGGAGCATATAGGGATGGGGATTGGATGGAGTCAATGGATGAGGGGAATTCAATGGTGTTAAGGGATGGGAGAGGATTAATAAGTATGGGATTTGGAAGGGAAATGATAGGTGTGAGAGATGGAAGAGGAATGAAGGGTGTGGAAGGTGGAAAGGCCTCATCATGAGTGGCTTCACATGGGGGAGTGATATGACATGACACATTGAATTTAGGAGATGGATTTTGTGATGGATTCCTTGTGAAACTCCTTGGAGACTTTCATGTTGGAGGTTTAGGTGGAGGATTAACATATGCAGATGGTGGGAAGCTAGGGTAGTCCACCTATGAAGGTGTGACAATGGCTTGCAAACTTGTATGATTGACTGATGATGTAGAAATGGGTGCAGGAGATTGCATGGATATATAGTGCACATAGGTAGGTGTGGAGGTGACTTGTGAAATAGTTTGACTAACTGATGGAGGAGGAGTGATGGATCAGGGTGTGTCATGTTGGTTGTATTTCCTGTTTTGGTGTTTACCCTAATTTTTTTTGAAGTATTTGTCATTCTTTTGCTCAGAAGGTTAAAATTCATATTGGAAGTTGTTTTCACACTTCTGCAAGTATTGCTCTAGCCCTAAATCTCTTCGAAAAGATCAGAAAACCCTAAACCCTTAGGTCAATTTCATTCAAAATGCAAAGAAGCCCTAAACTTCCCAAATGAGTTCTATTTTCAAGTTACTTTTTGGTACTTAGGTCTGAGTTTATTTACATGTGATTATTTCCTAGTCGCCAAGTCTCATAAAAGAAAATGAATATTCTTTATGATCTAGAGACTCGGCAAAAGCCTTGGTCACGTAGTCTCCAAGTGAAATGGAATATGCTAAAATGATTTTGAGACTTAGCGCAGACCATTGATTTTAAGTTAAGATCTAGTGGCAGTTGTGTTGTCTCTTGATTTGATCAGAGTTAAAGATTTTATATGGCAACTTTGAGAATATGCAGTCACATTGTCTCATGATGTAGTCCATGGTTTTGAATTAAGTTCATGAGTTAACAATTAGTTGTTGTCTCTAAGTCTCATGATTAAAAGTGAGTTAAGAGGAAGAACCAGAGATTTAGCGATAACCATTGATTTGAGTTTTAATCTAACTATAGTCGGGAAGTCTCCTGATTATAACCATGATTGAGAAATTATCATGCAACAAGGACATTCAATGGTCGCTAAATCTCTAAATAAACCCAATGTCAGATGTCAGATTAAATAAAGATGTTGTTGCCAGGTCTCTAGATGAAGGCTGGGTTAAGTTAATGATCATGAGATATAGCGACAACCATTAGATGAGAATATGATATGACGACAGTCGCATTTTCATGATAAAAGTTTGAAAATTCAAAAGGTATTAAGTGATTAAGAGACAAGAGGAAAAGAGGAGACCACTTAGTCGCTAAGTCTCATGAAGAATTAGGGTTTGTAATGAAGGTTACAAGAATTTGGGGACAACCGTTAGATGTTGTGAAAAATAAGATCAATGGTGGTCGTATTGTCTCCAGATGTAGATTGAAGAGATAAGATAATCATGTGATTAAGAGATTAATTGTGTTTAGTTGTGAGGTATCTTGATTAAATATGAGTTATGAAAATCATCCAGTGACATAGAGATTTCACAGTCTCTGATTCTCCAGATGCAACCCAAGGTAAAGAACAATTAAAGAAAGTGCTCTATTGCGATGTCTCCATAAGATGAAGGGTTAAGTTAAAACATTAAGTGACATCGCGACAACCATTGATTTAATGGTTGATCCTACGACAGTCGCTAAGTCTCCTGAGGAAACTGTAGTTAAGAAAATCATCATGCGACAAGGAGACCACTCAGTCGCTGGGTCGCTAGATGTTAACTACAGTAAAATAAAGACTTTTCTATAGCGCCATCATAAAAAGTTGCTGACCAATCACATTTTAAATATTTAACAAATAGAAAAAGTAGCTGTAATATGAGTTAATGTGGCCAATCATATTTGATCTTGATTTCATTTTGAATTTTACAAGGTTTTATTTTCAAAAGCACTCATAAAAAATTGATTGCCTGACAGTTTGAATGCCACGGCTAGAACCAAAAATTGATGTCACAGTATGTGAAACTAATGGCAGAAATGATTGAATTGTAAGTTTGCCAAGTTTGAAGGGACATATGCATTGAATTCTCAGTTATAAGTATACTTGTCCATTTTCATTTAATTTTACCAGTTTCCAATTTCTTAGAGCGAAGAGTTTATCGAGTTCTGCATTTTCTGAGAAGAGTTGATTTTCTAACAATTGGAGAATTCAAAAGGTGATTTAGTGATTCAGAGTTTTGACAGAGAGTACAATTTACAGTGTTTTCAGTGGCTGAGTTCAGAATTACAGAGGTTTTCATAGTTGGTGATGAGGGTTTGCAATTAGATTTGTTTCAATATCGGTGATAAAGGTTGAGAACAAAACAAAAAAGAAAGATGAGCCAAACACAAAGTATGACATCCACTAGTGGAAGAGGTGATGATGTCGATGATGAATCAAAGGGAAAGAGGAACTATTCAGAGGAGTTTCTCACTTTGCTACTAGGGTCGAGCCAAAAAATAAAGGCAAGTGCTGACACTTTGGTTTATGATATGGCTTATATTAGAGATGCAAAAACACCAGGGTCATCAGGATATTCGTTTTTTAATTATTTCTTTAAAAATAGTGATGAGCCCATGCCTATCTCAAACCCTTGGACCTATGGATTAGCCAGGCTAATAGTTCCTGACTTCTTTGTTGATGTCAATTTCATCCTAGAGTTAGCTAGTAGATATGATCCCTTGACAAAAACTATTAAGAGGGATGATGGGAGGCCTTTCCTCACCTTGGACCGAAATTATTTTATGAAGGCTTTCAATTTATATTATCCTATGGCTACTTAAATAAATTTGAAGAGTTTAGAGAATAGATACATTAGAGAATCTGGTGTTGCTACCAAGGAGATTAAGGATCATCATGTTCTCAAGAGAATAAAATCCTATATAGTAGCCCTACCAGGAGAAACCCCATATCTTTATAAAGATACAAATTTCTAGATCAAATACATAGCATATGCACTATGTAGGGTGCTTGGGAAAGATGCAGGAGCAGAGAGGATTACCTCTGATATTTTAATGATGTTACTAGATATGAAAATCTTCCATACTAATTCCAACTATGAATATATCCAGTATATCATAGACCAAATGCACCAGGGTTTTGTGGATATATAAGCTAAGAAGACTTACCCAAGGTTTTTGTATTACTCCATCCTTATGCATTTGATCCTATATTATAATTTCCCAGTAATGAATTGTTAGATGTTGCAACCACAGAGGTTTCATCATGGTAAAGCCAACCCTATTCAGTTTTGGCTTAGACTATGGAATTATACATCCAGAGAACAAGAGTTTTGTGCTTTTGAAAATTTGATAATTTATCCAATTCTTAAATGTTTAGGTGTTGATAAGACCAGATTGCCTGTTAAGGTAATTCAACTATTGAGGCCTTGCCAATACCTTGAAAAATGGCCAGGAGATCATAATTGGGGGGTTTTTATTATGAAAAGAACTTTACAATGATGAGGGTTTATGGTTGCCCCCACCCTCCACACATTTTTCCATTTCATGTACCACTGAGGATAGCTATAATGGAGTTCATTAGGCAACTCATTTTGGTTGATAAGAAGCATTTAGCCCCACATAGGAAGGGTACTTTTACCCCTAGACAGTTTAGGATCTATAATTTTACTATTGGGAAGAGGGCTATAGACCCTATAAACACCTGGATGAACAATTACAGGATGAATGTTGCCTTGCACAGATTTGTTGATACAGAGGGTTTTATTCTCAGTTCTATGAAATTATTGACACCAACTATCCCCTTCACAAAGGTACATGAAGAATGTATGGAGGAGGATTTAATAAGAAACATCTTGGAGGATGAAGAGGTGGACAGGAAAGAAATTAAGTTCAAAGAACTTATGGGCCTGGAGAGGCAGGTAAAGAGAAAGGCAATGATGTTTGGGGGTTTCTACCCTAACATGCCTTATCTAAAAAGGCTGGATGCAATGATTGAGAGCCATGCTCTTTTGTGTAATCAGTTAGAGGAAGCATTAGTGGTACCAGAAAAGGGCCACATAAAAAATTCAGAATCAGAATATGATGATGACAGTGATCAAGGCTGTCCTTCACCCAATACCTATCCATATTATCAACCATTTCCATTACGACAAGAAATAGAGGGGGAAGACATCATTGAACTGACAGAGGTCCCTGAAAAGGAAGTGACAAATGAGCCCCCACCAAAGAAACAAAAGATGGAAACAGGGGAGCCTTCTAGGAAAAAATGGATGGATAAAATTGGAGCCCTAATAACTGGAGATAGACCCTATGACCATTTGTTAAGAAAATAGATCAGGGCAGGGAAGAAACTCCAAAAGGATATAGAAGAAGAGGAGGAGTTACCTTTGAGATCATGTACAGATGAGAGGTTGTTGCATCAGGAGGAATTGCTCAAGGATGAAAAATTCATAAAGAAAAGGGAATTCAAGGATTTTCTTATATGGAACAAACAAAAACGAATCGGAAAGCAATTTCAATTGGCAGGTGGTGATCCTGTTACCGAGGAAGCCTTACAAACCTTGTAGGATTATGATCTTGAGTCTAAGGAGATCACACCAGAGCAAGCCAGGAAAATGGTCAAAGCCAGTGGGATGTTACTTGTGGAAGGCTGGGACTTGTCCTCAACATTCATAATAGATAAAATAAGAAGACAACCTAATGTTAAATTGTCATCAGAAACTTAGGTTAGAGATGTGATTAGAGGGTTTGGGTATAAGCCTAAATCTCAGGCATTAGCAATGTGGAGTTTAGCTCCTAAAGATCAGAAGCCAACCATTTTGAATATCCAAGAGAAGATGGAGGGAAATAAAATCATATGGACATTAGATAATGCATGGGATATGGAAATATCCCAAGTAATGACTCATTTTTCTCATCTCAATGAGGCAAAGACAGGCCAATTATCAGACAAATTGCATAATCTCACTAGTGAAACTAATGATATTGTTAAGGATATGGAGCTGGAATTAATAACAATTAATGAATAGAAGAAGCTCATAGATGAGGTTACTAAAAAATTTCTATATATAACAGAGCCCACCCTGGTTGAGCCCAAAGAGGTCATGGATGTTGAGATCCAAACAAAAGATACAGGGGATATATTTGTTGAAACATAGCAGGGAGTTACAGAGCATAATCATTTGATTTTGAAGCATTAGCTTCAATTTTGCATCATAGGATAGACACAATCAAAGGAAATATTGATGTAGTGTATGAGGCTTATAGAAGGTTGCCAGGACTACAAGTAGAGGTGGCCAACTTTTTGACAATTTTGAATCCTTATTTTGCCACTTGGTCTGGAAGAGCTTCACTTTTTGAGAGATTAGCATAAGTACAGTCATTAAGGTTAGATATACCAGAAATTGTGACCTTGGTCGGTACAGAGATAGAGAAGATTGGGGCCACTTTATCCTTTTTCAAAGGAAAGGCCAACCAAATTTATGCTAATTTACAGATGTTTGGGATAGATTATAGTAGGTTTGTACCTCCAATTAGGATTGAGGATGATCAGATTAAACCATTAGGGTTATGGATATCAGAGTTTGATAGTGTATTCCCCAATAAAGACATTTATGTATCTAATCAGGGAGATTTAGATATGGAGAGGTTCAACCAACTTTTGGATGAGGTAATAAAGGCAGAAACATACTACAATAAATTTATTGCAGATATTAAAAGCATTACAAATGCCAGGTGGGAAAGGAAGAAGACTCAACTAGAGAATATTAAAAATTTTGAGTGGCCTAAAGAAGAGGATGTGCCAACATGGGACATTATGACAAAGCCCTACAAGAAGAAACCCGTCATAGTCAATTTAGATATTATGGATGAAGAATAAAGGACAGATGTCACCTGATCTATGAGCACAGGAAGGTTAGTAATCTTGAAAAGATTAGTGTAAGTTAGCCTATATTGGCGGTCACTAGATCTTTTTACAACTATTAGATACTATCCTGAATACATGCAGACAAAGATGCCAACATTCACAAAAGGACAAAGTACAAAATCAGATTTCATGTTACAATTTTGTCCTCCCACCACTTGGAGTTTTCTTGTTTTTTGTCTTTTCCTTTTTTTTTAGGGTTAGGTTTCTTAAACCATCCGAATCTTGTTGCATCCTTATATTAAGGATGCCAAGATGGTTTGAACCTATAAATAGATCTTATTGTAACATTTGAGATAGATGATGAAATATAATTATAAGCCAAACTACAAAATTTTGTCTGAGTTTTTGAGCTTTTAGCCTCTATATGTATGAAGCAGGAATATAAATAAAATATAGTGCAACTTATTTTCTATATTGTTGTTGTCTCTTTACTTATTGTATATGATATTTTATGTTTAATCTGTAAGACATTTTAAACATATTGGTTACAAGGTAGCTATCTAATTACTTGCAAGTTTCTTTCAAGGAAAGAACTAAGTTTTGTGAGTAGTTTCAGAGAGTATAAAAATATTTGAGGATTTGATACAACAATGTTGGAGTGATAGGGTGATTTGTAAGGTATCTTAATCGATTTTCATATAGGTTGTAAGGCAATCTATTGTATCTTTATTTACTTTTTCTGTGGATTTTCATCTTTGACTCTATAGCCCAAGGATAGGCACTGGTCTAGAATCCGTCAAGTGGTTTATCATCATCCAAGCAATTTAAAATACATAAATCTTTCACATTTACGTTCAAAACATATAAGTTTAAGAAATTGTATCAAGATATACAATTCATTTTACTAATCCCTCTAAGAGAGGATTAAAATAGGTTTCCACTCCTAAGTTCTGAGAACTATAAAAGGAAGAAGGATAAATGTCCTTAAAACACTACTATTTGATGTTATCATTTCAATAGTTTTCATGGTTAAACTCTGTGTTAAGTTGTTTTAAGTTTTATGTAGAGTAATTTATAAGGTAATACAGTAAAAGAACAAAAAATTAGTATCCACATCTATTAATATTGTAAGATATCAATCTCATATAGGTAATACCTACCTGGGTGTTGTGGAACCTAAAAAGGAGGTGATAATAGTTTCCCCAAACATTATCATAAACCCTCATCAATTAGAGTTTTTCTCTTGCTTGACTCATTATTTTCAAATATTGGGAGTCATAGAGTTAATTAAGTACTCAAGCATCTGTTGAAGGTTTAGTAAGAAAAAACCCTAACAAATTGGTGACTCTAGTGGGGAGTTTGGGTAAAATTTGAAAAAGAAGTATATAATGTATTCTTGAGCTCCAAGAGACACATTAGGTTTATAGTCATTATTGAATAAGCCATTATAATAGTATTCATTATTCCCAAGTGTGGGTGGTGACTCTAAAAGTGAAATCTCTGTGATTAGTTTCAAGTAGTGTATCCTTCAGTGTGAATACTAGGTCTAGAATTAGAAATAATCTAGAAATTGCATTAGATGGTGGAATCCCATCATCCTCAAAAATGGAAATGTCCTTGAGGAAGAAAAGAAACCAATTCAATATAGATGAAACTCATCCAAGAAGAAAAGAAAGTAATACTATGAAAGAGGAAGGTAGTAACCAGTCTAATCATGATGGCAATACTTCAGAATATGAAGAAGCTGTAGAAAGAGGATTAGAAACACTTGCAAAAACCTCCACTTCAAGTGAAAGGGAAGGGACAGATGCTATAAGTTCAAAATCTGAGGAAATCCCTTCTAATGAGCTTGATGAGGAAGAAAAAATCATCATGAAACATCTTTCCCTTATTCGACAGATGAAAAGAGAAAAAGATTTTAGAAAGAAAAAACATGAGCATAAGGATGTTGACAGAATTAAAACAAGATCCTCAAGACATCAAACTAAAAAAAATATAGAGAGGTCTCAAAAGGACCAAGAGATATCTAATGCTCACAAAGCTTCTAGTTCACAAAATGTTAAAGACAAAGGTAAACGAAAGGTCACTGAAAGCAAACCTGAAGAACCTAAAGTTCAGAAGCCCTTAAAAGAGTATATGTCCAAATTGGATATCAATCTTGAGAAACTAAGGATAGAAAAAGAAACCATGTAAAAGATGTTAGAAAAGGCTCAGATGGAAGTTGCAACAATAGAAATGAAAAATAAAATAGATTTTTTGTACTCTTCCAAATATTCTTATGTTGGAACTGAGAACACAACATCTTCCAAAACAAAAGCTACTACTTTCAAGGAGATTGATTATTTCCAAAGAGAACCATTGAATCTGGAAAGGTATAAGCAATTTAATTTCATTGGTATTTCTAGATACCCAAATGAATTTCCAAAAGATGTAGGTGATGTGGGAGAAAAGCTCACAAAATTTGCAGGTAATAATGTCATCTCTTGTGAAGCACACTTAAGAAAATTCATTGATTTTGTTGATGATTTGAATATTACTCATGAAGATGTGTTGATGAAGCTTTTTGTTCAATCTCTAGTAGAGGATGCTAGAGAATGGTTTAGAAGTCTTTCTAATGGCTTTGTTACTTCCATGGATGAATTGATTGAGTTTTTTAAAGATCAATATGGTGATAAGATAAATAAAGGTTTCTTACTGAATGAGTTCAATAACATAAAAAATAATTACAATGAAGAGGTCACCGAGTTCAATACCAGATTCCAAAGAGCAATACATAAATTGTTTCAGAAAATAAAGTTGGATGAAGAGGTATGTCTAGAAACCTATTTAAATGCTTTTGATTCAAAAATGGGTTATGCTCTTAGGGATAAGAATCCTAGAACACTCATTGATGCTTACAAGATAGCAGTAAAAATTGAGATGAATAGAAGGGTCTCTGGTAAACTGAATAGAAGAGATGATACAAGGTTTAGTAGGAGTAACCTAAAGGAACCTAAATATAAAGAATATAGGGCTCCTCAGAATAATAGGCCATCCTATAACAACACTTATAATCCTCAGAATAGAATGAAAAATCATCTTTATGGAACTCAATTTAAAGATGGGAAGCCTATTGTCCCACCTAGAAAAGAAAAACCTAAAAACAAAACTCCAGACCCTCTGCATTAAAATACTGTCAATTTATGCAATGATGATTTCTGGTGTGAGGTTTGTGAAGCCCCACACAACCCTAATTTTTGCATTGTTTTCTTAGATTTGAAAGCAAATGAAGAACAAGACAATGATGAAAGTGAACAATGGGATTACAATATGACAAATGCCTATTCATGTCATGATGTAGATTCAGATAATGAAATTGAAAATCATGATTCATATGGTTCACAAGGGAATGTAGAGAATCATCATCAACAAACTTTGTCAGACAGTGAAGTAGAAGAAACAGATGACCAAGTAAGATGTTATGCACAAAATAATCAGGACATTCCATTGGTCAAAAAAGATTTAGATGAATAAAAAGCAAGAATTATTGTAGATTTGGTGAACAAAGCTAGAAGCAACTATCATTTAAGGAATAGAACAATTGGTGGAACTGGCAGTCAGCCTGCTGGTATCTTTATAAAAGAAAATAAAATAGATACCAAGTATTACAAAAGAAAGATGGAACTAGGGAAAATGCAAATAAACCTAAGGTCAAGATTATAACTAAAACCATAGAGCCTATTGTTGTACAAGAAGGAAAAGCAAAGGTACAAGAAACAAGTACTTCTTCTCTTAAGACAAAAAACAAAAAATCTAAGAAAGAAGAACCAACTCTGAACATACAGATTGAGGAAAATAACATTACAGTTGAAAAACTGAATTCCTCAGATATGAAGTATACTCCAGTAGACATGGGCCACTGTTTGTCTCAAATGACTGTAAAAGTTCCATTTTTAGAAATGATGAGGATTAATGAACATAAAGAAAAGGTTTTGTCATTATTGAACAGTGTGCCTATAGTGAAAGTTCTAAATTTAGAAAGCGTTGATAGAAGACCAAGTAACAAAGGGAAGGAAGCTTAAGTAATGATTTCTGAAATTCCTCAAATTTTCTTGAACACAACTACTTCTCCTAAGGTTGTAGACCCATTTTTTATAACATTGGTAATTAATGGAAGGATGCTTAAAAATTGCATGATTGATTCAGGGGCATCAAACACTGTTATGCCAGTAGAAATCATGAAGTCTATGGGATTACAAGTGGACACTCCTCATGGGAGATGTCAAGCAATGGATTCTAGAGAAGTCCCTGTTATTGGTACTATTGAAGCCATGCCTTATAAATTAGTAGTATGTCCTGATGTGATTTCAACTATGAATGTTCTTGTTGTTGACATACCACCACATTATGGGATGTTGCTATCTAGAAAGTGGAGTGCTTCAATGGGAGGTAGCATCCAAATCGATTTATCATATGCTACTTTTAATATTAATAGAAATAATGTTAAAGTGTCAAGAGAAGGTAGGAATCCTCATATGGTTGAATGGTATGAAGACAATAACATTAATTACTATATTGATGTGGACATGGAGAATTTGAGAGTACAGAAGAGTGATCATCATCAGTGTAAAAGTATAGATCCTCTGATTAAAGAATTGAGTATACAAGATGATGGATTGTGGAAAATGTATTTTGATGGAGCTTGCTCAAAAGAAGGATCAGGAGCTAGTGTATTACTTGTATCTCCACCAGGTACAACTTTCAAATATTCCTTTTTGCTAGCCTTTCAATGTATAAATAATACAACAGAGTATGAAGCTTTATCTTTAGGGCTAGAAATTGCCATTAAACATGGAATACAATGTTTAAAAGTTTATGGTGATTCTAAATTAGTGGTAGCCCAAATAAGATCCAAATATGTAGTAAAAAATGATAGATTAAAAATGTATAAATATTCTATTTTGGATCAGATTGAAATGTTTGATCCCTTTGATATAAGCTGGATAGAAAAGTCAAAAAATATAATGGCAGATTTCTTAGCAAATGTTTCTCTGAAAATTGATGATCAAACCTTACATGGGGTGCCAATACTTGAAGTTAAGACAAGACCAGTTGTTCCAGATAATATATACAACTGGCAATTTTTTCAGGATGGCCAAGATATTCTGAGATTCATTTAGTGTCTAGACCATTATGAGAATCAATACATAGATTGCAATACCTTACTGGAAAACAATAATGGTAAAGATTATGTCTTCGGAAATGAGGTTGTCCAACTGAGTTCCAATCAAATTCCTAAGGGTCTAGTTGAACTTGAAGCATTGTTCAGTAGTCAAAATGATCACTCAAAAAAGATAAGCAGTGCTAAGGTTGAGGACTTGGAAGAAATTAACTTAGGATTAGAAACCAATCCTCAAGTTGTTTATATTGGAAAAGGTTTAGACTTTCATGTAAGGACAAATTTGATTAAAATTTTGAGAAAATATAAGCATGTTTTTGCATGGTCATATGAGGACTTAAAAGCTTATAGGGAAGACCTTTTCCAACATGAGATCCCACTGAAGTCAGAGGTGAAACCATTTAGGAAAAAATAGAGGCCTATTAATCCTTTGCTGGCCCCTAAGATGCAACAATAATTGATGAAGTTAAAATATGCTGGGATTATCCAGCCCATCAGACACTCAACATGGGTTTCAAATCTGGTACCAGTAAGAAAAAGAATGGGGATATCAGATTATGTGTGGATTTTAGAAATTTGAATATTGCCTCGCTTAAAGATAATTATTCCTTACCTAATATGGAGGCAATGTTACATAAAGTGACAGGTTGTGAGCTGCTATCAATGATGGATGGTTTCTTGGGCTACAACCAAGTTTTAGTGAAGGAATTAGAGCAGTATAAGACTGCATTTACCACCCCTTGAGGAACTTATGTCTATATCAGAATTCCATTTGGATTGATAAATGCAGGAGCAACTTTTCAAAGGGCCATGGATGTTGATTTTAAAGAATTTATTGACTTATTCATGGTTATTTATCAAGATGATCTAACTACATACTCTAAGAAAGCTGAAGATCATTGTGAGCACCTAGGTAAAATTTTCAATAAAGCTTTGTAATATGGTGTTTCATTGAATCCTAAAAAGTGTCACTTTGCAGTACAAGAGGGAAAGTTGCTGGGACATATAGTGTCTAAAGATGGAGTGAGAATAGACCCAGAAAGAATAGAAGCAATCCAGAAGGTCATTGCTCCAAAAAACCTAAAGGGAGTGCAATCTTTCTTAGGAAAAATAAATTTTGTCAGAAGGTTTATAGAAAACTTTGCAGAAATTGTTAAACCTATCATAAAGTTGCTGAAAAAAGATGCAAAATTTAATTGGAATGAAGAAGCTCAAATAACATTTGAAAAGATAAAGAAGGCAGTGCAAGAGGCCCCTGTTCTAAAATCACCTAATTATAGTAATCCATTTTCGTTGTTTTCTTTTGCATCTCATCATATAATTGCTGTTGTTTTACTCCAAAAGGATGAAGAAGGATTTGAGCATCCAATAGCCTTTTATAGTAAATCTCTCTAGGCTGCAGAGCTAAATTATGAGATGATGGAGAAGAAGGCATATGCTTTAGTAAAAGGTGTGAAATATTTTAGACCTTATTTGGTTTGTGCTAAGGTGCAAGCATATGTTCCTCATTCAGCAGTGAAAGATATCCTTACCCAGTCAGAAATAACTGGTAAGAGATGTAAGTGGATAAACAAAATTCAAGAATTTAATCTTGAAATTCACTTTACAAAGTTAATAAGAGGTCAGGGTTTGGCCAAACTCATGACAAAAAATAATTTGGATTTGGTACAAGTAAATGATACAGAGACATATGATCAGACAATCACAAGTATAGAAAGACAACCATTTTATACTGATATTGTGTATTTTTTAAAGAATACCAAGTGTCCTGATAGTATGACTGACAATCAAAAAGGAAATCTTAGATTGCAGGCTCAAAAATACACCTTAGTTAAAGGAGATTTGTATTGGAAGGGTAAAAATGGTGTGCTATTGTTATGTTTGGATAAATATCAAGCTGGGAAAATATTAAATGAAATGCATGCTGGGATATGTGGTGGGAATTTTTCTGCAAAAACCACTGCCCACAAGATTTTAAGGGCATGGTATTATTGGCCCAGTGTTTTTAGAGATACCCATACATTTTTCCGGAAGTGTGAGCCTTGCCAAAGATTCTCAAACAAGTTAAAGTTCTCAGGTGCCCTATTGTTAAATCCTGTAAGTGTTGAGGCACCTTTTTCCATGTGGGGTATTGACTTTATTGGAGAATTTTCAGAAAAGTCTAGTGGAGGACACAGTTGGATACTAGTGGCTACTAATTATTTTACTAAGTGGATAGAAGCTATCCCCACTAAAAAAGAAACAAGTAAGGTAGTCACTAAGTTTCTGATGGAGAATATTCTGACTATATTTGGTGTACCTTCAAAGTTAGTAATGGATAATGCTATGTGCTTTAGATCAGAAGAAATAATAGAATTATGTGAGAAATATGGGATCATAATGTCATATTCATCCCCATATCATCCTCAGGCAAATGGCTAGGCAGAATCCAGTAACAAAAGCATTTTGAAAATTTTAAAGAAAACCTTAGAAAAGAACAAGAGAGCCTGGCATACAAAGTTGAGATTAGCCCTATGGGCTTACAAAATAATAGTTAAAAAGGCTACTAGTAGGTCACCATTTGAGTTAGTATATGGTCTACAGGCTAGGATGCCTGTAAATAATCTGTTACCTATATACAAGTTCATACAAGAAGAGGAGTTAGAAGTCTCAGATCCAATGAAAGAAAAAATATTACAGTTGACTGAACTTGATAAGATCAAAAGAGGACATAAAGAAAACATAAAACTGCAACAAAAAATGAAGTATCTGTTAGATAAAAGAGCAAGTTGTAGAAAATTTATACCTGGTGACCTAGTGTTCCAATGGAATGTAAGATCAGAAGACAAAGGTAAGCATACAAATTTTGAATCTTTATGGCTTGGTCCTTTTATTATTTCTCAGAGTTTTGGCAAAGATTCTTATTTACTGAAGAACATGGATGGAGAAAATTTTGAGTTGCCAGTGCATGGGCAATTTCTGAAGCCTTTCTTCAACTAAAAAAAGAAGTTTTATGCACAAGTAAATATGTATCATACTGTGTATAGTTCCTTTCTGTTGTATGTTTTCCTTTAGCAGTAGTTTATTCTGTGTCAATAAAGAGGTCTACAACCAGAGATTCTGAGATTCTTGTCATAAACTTGTGTTTATCCATCTTCAGATAGAGCCACTGTTGGTTGTATTTCCTATTTTTGTGTTTACCCTAAATTTTTTTGAAGTATTTATCATTCTTTTGCTCAGAAGGTCAAAATTCATATTGGAAGTTGTTTTCACACTTCTGCAAGTATTTCTCTAGCCCTTAATCTCTTTGAAAAGATCAGAAAACCCTAAACCCTTAGGTAAATTTCATTCAAAATGCAAAGAAGCCCTAAATTCCCCAAACGAGTTCTATTTTCAAGTTACTTTTTGGCACTTAGGTTTGAGTTTATTTACATGTGCTTATTTCCTAGTCGCCAAGTCTCATAAAATAAAATGAATATTCTTTATGATATGGAGACTCGGTGAAAAGCCTTGGTCGCGTAGTCTCCAAGTGAAATGGAATATGCTAAAAGGACTTTGAGACTTAGCGCAGACCGTTGATTTTAAGTTAAGATCTAGCAACAGTCGCGTTGTCTCTTGATTCAATCAGAGTTAAAGATTTTATATGGCGACTTTGAGAATACGTAGTCGTGTTGTCTCATGATGTAGTCAATGGTTTTGAATTAAGTTCATGAGTTAACAATTAGGTGTTGTCGCTAAGCCTCATGATTAAAAGTGAGTTAAGAGGAAGAACCAGAGATTTAGCAACAACCATTGATTTAAGTTTTAATCTAACGACAGTTTGGAAGTCTCCTGATTATAACCATGGTTGAGAAATTATCATGCGACAAGGAGGTTCAATGGTCACTAAATCTCTAAATAAACCCGATGTCAGATGTCAGATTAAATAAAGACATTGTCGCCAGGTCTCCAGATGAAGGATGGGTTAAGTTAATGATCATGAGATATAGCAACAACCATTAGATGAGAATATGATCTAATGAAAGTCGCGTTGTCGTGATAAAAGTTTGAAAAGTGAAAAGGTATTAAGTGATTAAGAGACAAGAGGAAAAGAGGAGACCACTTAGTCGCTAAGTCTCATGAAGAATTAGGGTTTGTAATGAAGGTTACGAGACTTGGCAACAATCGTTAGATGCTGAGAAAAATAAGATCAATGGTGGTCGCGTTGTCTCCAGATGCAGATTGAAGAGATAAGATAATTACATGATTAAGAGATTAATTGTGTTTAGTCGTGAGGTCTCTTGATTAAATACGAGTTAAGAAAATCATCTAGTGACATAGAGATTTCACAGTCGCTGAGTCTCCAGATGCAACCCAAGGTAAAGAACAGTTAAAGAAAGTGCTTTGTTGTGATGTCTCTGTAAGATGAAGGGTTAAGTTAAAACATTAAGAAACATCACGACAACCGTTGATTTAATGGTTGATCCTATGACAGTCGCTAAGTCTCCTGAGGAAATTGCAGTTAAGAAAATCGTCATGCGACAAGGAGACCACTCAGTTGCTGGGTCGCTAGATGTTAACTGGAGTAAAATAAAGACTTTTCTACAGTGCCATCATAAATAGTTGCTGACCAATCACATTTTTAAGATTTGACAGATGGAAAAAGTAGCCATAATATGAGTTAATGTGGCCAATCATATTTGATCTTGATTTCATTTCAAATTTTATAAGGTTTTATTTTCAAAAGCACTCATAAAAAATTGATTGCTTGACAGTTTGAATACCACGGCTAGAACCATAAATTTATGTCACAGTATGTGAAACTAATGGCGTAAATGATTGAATTGTAAGCTCACCAAGTTTGAAGAGACATATGCATTGAATTCTCAGTTATAAGTATACTTGTCCATTTTCATTTCATTTTACCAGTTTCCAATTTCTCAGAGCGAAGAGTTTATTGAGTTCTACATTTTCTAAGAAGAGTTGATTTTCCAACAATTGGAGAATTCAAAAGGTGAATTAGTGATTCGGAGTTTTGATAGAGAGTACAATTTATAATGTTTTCAGTGGATGAGTTTAGAACTGCAGAGGTTTTCATAGTTGGTGGTGAGGGTTTGCAATTAGATTTGTTTCAATATTGGCGATAAATGTTGAGAACATAACATAAAAGAAAGATGAGCCAAACACAAAGTATGACATCCATTAGTGGAAGAGGTGATGATGTTGATGATGAATCAAAGGGAAAGATGAACTATTCAGAGGAGTTTCTCACTTTTCTGTCAGGGTCGAGCCAAAATAGAAAGGTAAGTGCCCACACTTTGGTTGATGATATGGCTTATATTAGAGATGCAAAAACACCAGGGTCATCATGATATTTGATTTTTAATTATTTATTTAAAAATAGTGACGAGTCCATGCCTATCTCAAACCCTTGGACCTATGGATTAGCCAGGCTGATAGTTCCTGACGTCTTTGTTGAAGTCGATTTCATACTAAAGTTAGCTATTAGATATGATCCCTTGAAAAAAACCATTAAGAGGGATGATGGGAGGCATTTCCTCACCTTGGACCTAAATTCTTTTATGAAGGCTTTCAATTTATATTATCCTACGGCTACTGAAATAAATTTGAAGAGTTTAGAGAATAGATACATTAGAGAATATGGCATTGCTGCCAAGGAGATTAAGGATCATCACGTTCCCAAGAGAATGAAATCCTATATAGTACCCCTACCAGGAGCAACCCCATATCTTTATAAAGATATGAATTTCTATATCAAATACATAGCATATGCACTATGTAGGGTGCTTGGGAAAGATGCAGGAGCAGAGAGGATTACCTATGATATTTTAATGATGGTACTAGATATGCAAAGCTTCCATACTACTTCCAACTATGACTATATCCAGTATATCATAGACCAAATGCACCAGGATTTTGTGGATATACAAGCTAAGAAGGCTTACCCAAGGTTTTTGCATTACTCCATCCTTATGCATCTGATCCTATATTATAATTTCCTAGTAATGAATTGTCAGATGTTGCAACCAGAGAGGTTTCATCATGGTCAAGCCAACCCTGTTTAGTTTTGGATTAGACTATGGAATTATACATCAAGAGAATAGGAGTTTTGTGCTTTTGAAAATTGGATAATTTATCCAATTCTTAAATGTTTAGGTGTTGATAAGACTAGATTGCCTATTAAGGTAATTCAACTATTGAGGCCCTACCAATACCTTGAAAAATTACCAGGAGATCATAATTGGGGGGATTTTTATTATGAAAAGAACTTTACAATGATGAGGGTTTATGGTTTCCCCCACCCTCCTTACATTTTGCCATTTCATGTACCACGGAGGATAGCTGCAACGGAGTTCATCATGCAGCTCATTTTGGTTGATAAGGAGCATTTAGCCCCACACAGGAAGGGAAATTTTACCCCTAGAAAGTTTAGGATCTATAATTTTACTATTGGGAAGGTTATAGAACCTATAAACACCTGGATGAACCATTATAGGATGAATGTTGCCTTGCAAAGATTTGTTGATACATAGGGTTTTATTCTCAGTGCTACGAAATTATTGACACCTACTATCTCCTTCACAAAGGTACATGGAGAATGTATGGAGGAGGATTTAATAAGAAACATCTTGGAGGATGAAGAGGTGGACATGAAAGCAATTAAGTTCAATGAACTTATGGACCTGGAGAGGCAGGTAAAGAGAAAGGGAATGAAGTTTGGGGGTTTCTAACCTAACATGCCTTACCTTAAAAGGATGGATGCAATGATTGAGAACCATACTCTTTTGTGTATTCAGTTAGAGGAAGCATTAGTGGTACCAAAAAAGGGCCACAGAGAAAATTCAGAATCAGAATATGATGATGAAAGTGATCAAGGTTATCCTTCACCCAATACCTATCCATATTATCAAGCAGTTCCATTACGACAGGCAATAGAGGGGGAATACATCATTGACCTAAGAGAGGTCCCTGAAAAGGAAGTGACAAATGAGCCCCCACCAAAGAAACAAAAGATGGAAACATGGGAGCCTTCTAGGAAGAAAATGATGGATAAAATTGGAGCCCTAATAACTAGAGATAGACCCTATAATCATTTGTTAAGAAAAAAGATCAGGGCATGGAAGAAACTCCAAAAGGATATAGAAGAAGAGGAGGAGTTACCTCTAAGATCATGTACAGATGAGAGGTTGTTGCATCAGGAGGAATTCTTTAAGGATGATAGCTTCATAAAGAAAAGGGAATTAAAGGATTTCCTTATATGGAACAAACAACAACAAATTGGAAAGCAATTGCAATTGGCAGGTGGTGATCCTATTACTGAGGAAGCCTTACAAACCTTGCAGGAGTATGATCCCGAGTCTGAGGAGATCACACCAGAGAAATCCAGGCAACTGGTCAAAGACAGTGGGATGTTACTTGTGGAAGGTTGGGACTTTTCCTCAACACTCATAATAGATAAAATTAGAAGACAACCTGATGTTAAATTATCATCATAAACTAGGGTTGGAGATGTGATTAGAGGGTTTGGGTATAACCCTAAATCTCAGGCATTAGCAATGTGGAGCTTAGCTCCTAAAGATCAGAAGCCAACCATTTCTAATATCCAAGAGAAGATGGAGGGAAATAAAATCATATGGACATTAGATAATATAGGGGATATGGAAATAGCCCAAGTAATGACTCATTTTTCTCATCTCAATGAGGCAAAGACAGGCCAATTATTAGACAAATTGTAGAAACTCACTAGTAACACTAGTGATATTGTTAAGGATAGGGAGCTGGAATTAATAACAATTAACTAACATAAGAAGCTCATAGATGAGATTACTAAACAATTTCTAGATATAACAAAGCCCACCCCGGTTGAGCCCAAAGAGGTCATGGATGTTGAGATCCAAACAAAATATACAAGGGATATATTTGTTGAAACATAGTAGGGAGTTACAGAGCATAACAGTGTGATTTTGGAAGCATTAGCTTCAATTTTGGAGCATAGGACAGACACAATCAAAGGCAAGATTGATGTAGTGTATGAGGTTTATGGCAGGTTGCTAGGCCTACAAGCAGAGGTGGCCAACTTTTTGACAATTTTGAATCCTTATTTTGCAACTTGAGCTGGAAGAGCTTTAATTTTTGAGAGATTAGTATCAATATAGTTACTAAGGTCAGATATACCAGAAATTGTGACCTTGGTCGGTACAGAGATAGAGTAAAATGGGGCTACTTTATCCTTTTTCAAAGGAAAGGCCAACCAAATTAATGCTAAGTTAAAGATGTTTGGGATAGATTATAGTAGGTTTGTACCTCTAGTTAGGACTGAGGATGATTAGATTAAACCATTAGGGTTATGGATATCAGAGTTTGATAGTGTAATCCCCAATAAAGACATTTATGTATATGATCAGGGAGATTTAGATATGGAGAGGTTCAACCAAATTTTAGATGAGGCAATAAAGGCAGAAACAGACTGCAATAAATTCATTGCAGATATTAAAAGCATTATAGATGCCAGTTAGGAAAGGAAAAAGACTCAACTAGAGAATATTCAAAATTTTGAGTGGCCTGAAGAAGAGGATGTGATAGCATGGGACATTATGACAAAGCCCAAAAAGAAGAAACCTATCACAATCGATTTAGATGTTATGGATGAAGAATAAAGGACACATGACACCTGATCTATGAGCACAAGAAGGTTAGTAATCTTGAAAAGATTAGTGTAATTTAGCCTGTATTGGCGGTCACTAGATCTTGTTACAACTATCAGATACTATCTTGAACACATGCAGACAAAGGTGCCGACATTCACAAAAGGATAAAGTACAAAATCAGATTTCATGCTACAATTTTGTCCTCCCACCGCTTGGAGTTTTCTTGTCTTTTGTCTTTTCCTATGTTTTTAGGGTTAGGTTTCTTAAACCATCCGAAGCTTGTTGCATCCTTATCTTAAGGATTCCAAGATGGTTTGAACCTATAAATAGATCTTATTGTAACATTTGAGATAGATGATGAAATATAATTATAAGCCAGACTATAGAATTTTGTCTGAGTTTTTGAGATTTTAGCCTCTATATGTATGAAGCAGGAATATAAATAAAATACAGTGCAACTTCTTTTCTATATTGTTGTTGTCTCTTTACTTATTGTGTATTATTTTTTATGTTTAATCTGTAAGGAATTTTAAACATATTGGTTACAAGGTAGCTATCTAATTACTTGCAAGTTTCTTTCAAGGAACGAACTAAGTTTTGTGAGTAGTTTCAGAGAGTATAACAATATTTGAGGATTTGATACAACAATGTTGGAGGGACAGGGTGATTTGTAAGGCATCTTACTCGAGTTGCATATAGGTTGTAAGACAATCTATTGTATCTTTATTTACTTTTTCTGTGGATTTGCATCTTTGACTCTATAGCCCAAGGATAGGCAGTGGTCTAGAATCTGTCAAGTGGTTTATCATCATCCAAGCAATTTAAAATACATAAATCTTTCACATTTACATTTAGAACATTTAAGTCTAAGAAATTGTATCAAGATATACAATTAATTTTACTAATCCCTCTAAGAGAGGATTAAAATAGGTTGCCCCTCCTAAGTTCTGAGAACTATAAAAGGAAAGAGGATGAATGTCCTTAAAACACTACTATTTGCTGTTATCATTTCAATAGTTTTCATGGTTAAACTCTGTGTTATGTTGTTTTTAGTTTTATGCAGAGTAATTTATAAGGTAATACAGTAAAAGAACAACAAATTAGTATCCACATCTATTAATATTGTAAGACAACAATTTTATATAGGTAATACCTACCTGGGTGTTGTGGAACCTAAAAAGGAGGTGATAATAGTTTCCCCAAACATTATCATAAACCCTCATCAATTAGAGTTTTTCTCTTTCTTGAGTCATTATTTTCAAATATTGAGAGTCATATAGTTAATCAAGTATTCAAGCATCTGTTGAAGGTTCAGCAAGAAAAAACCCTAACATGGCATATGAAGTGGAATGAGAGATGTAGGTGGATAGGGGAAGGGGATTTGTGTTAGTGTAGGTAGGACTGGAAGATGGTAGATTGGGGTAAGATGGAGGGGATGGAGGAGAAAGGTAGGATAGAGTGGATGGTGGATTAGTAATAGAACGGGGATCATGTAGATGGATTGGAAGAAATGGAGGAATAGGATTATGGATTTGTAAATGTGTTGGAGGATAAGGAGATGGTGGATTTGGATTAGGGATGTAGTTATTAGTGTTATTGTGGAAATGTGGAGCTTGGGATATGAATATGGGAGAAGATGGAGGCATGATTGATGTATGAGGGGGATATGTGGGTATGTCATAGGAGGGATATGTGGATGGAGGATAGGATGGTTTTCCCTTGTCAATGTTATAATAAGGAGTGCTAGCGGGTATACACGGAGACATGATGGGGGAGTGTGGAGGAATAATTGGATTTTGGAGGGTGCTTGGAGAAATATTTCTAAGGTTTTAAATATACTCATTGTGATCAACGTGATTTTCATCATCATTGGAATAGGATGAAGTGGAAGGAGACGTAAGATGACCAAATTCATCACTATAGAATTGTGTCATAATGATTAGTTGATGGGTTGGGTAGGGATGAAGGATGAAGATGGATGAAGAAAACTAAAGCTCAAAACAATAAGAATAAGCTCAGGTTAGTATTTTGGATTAAGCTTAGGATAGAGGGAAGGATTGACTCTTATGAATATGGAAAGGGGTGAGGGATGGAAAAGATGACTCTGCGAGCCTAGGATATGAGGAGAAATTGAGGACATGATAAAACAAGAAGAAAGTGATGCAACATGCTAGTACAGATGTGATTATGAAACTAGGATGAAATAATTTCAAAGACTTGGGTGACTTTGGACTAGAAATTTGGGCTACGTGTTTGACTTAGAAAATGTTGGATTTGTGGTGAGATTTTGACTTGTTTTTGGAAAAATATATGTAAGTGAACAAGTACATCAAACACAAAGTGTGTCTTCAGAACCAAGCACATTCACAACCTAGGTTGGATAGGATACTATTTGCTGATTCCCCACTTAGATTTCTCCATATACCTCAGACAGAGTGGACAAGTAGTGATTCTAGTGTCACTGGATCCCCTCTACAACATGAGAATCACTAGAATATCTCATCCCAAAGGTCCAAAAACCTCAAGGATTTTATGTCTCACAATGAAGGGTACATGTGGGGTGTCTTAGTCAGTCTCTGATCTTCTATATCAGCAAATATATAAGGATTTTTGGCTTCTAAATATTGGTTCTTAGTAAGACCCGTGGTGTCCCCCCAATTGGTTTGTACGCGCGTGACTCACTTAAGAGCCTAGTTGACAATGCCGATATGCTAGGGATATTCACCTAGTCTAGACTACCATCAAAATGCATCACCTGAGCTTTGTGGGATATAAGACAAACCTTTGTTTTGTGTCTTATTTATATACCGGCTGGGGTATTTACCAGTTTGAGGTTGTCCTCTAAAGGGGAAACACACCCTCTAGACAAGTCTCTCTAGAAACAGGGATAATATAAGCTTTCTCTTCACCCAAGGTCCATGAAGGAGAGGGGAGAGGATACAAATATTTTATCTGACGTGTCACTTACTTTAAGGGATCTATCTAATGACAAATAGCTCAAAAGAAGTGTTGAGAAACACTTCTTCAACCACACCAAAAAGAGTTCACTTTCCAAATTGAACCTAATTATAACAACTAAGTGTTTTCTACCTAAGCAAAAGACACAATAGTATGGTTAAGCATTCAAGTTCAATTTATTTCTCACACATCAAGAAGGAAAGCATGTAAGAAATGTGTGATTGTTTTTCCTTAAGTCATTCAAGAGTTTGTGAGGTTCATTCCCTTATGCATTCAAGATTAGATGTGGTTAATTTCTTAAAGCGACATGAATTCAAAGACTAATGTTTAAATCATACATGTTCATTCCCAAAATCCATTAAAATCCAAGGAAACCTGCATGAAAATATTAGTAATCTTAAAGTCTTCAACTTTGAAATGCTACAAAAAGGCAAACAGATTAGTAACACTTGAAACCAATAAAAAATAAATGTTTTCTATGACAAGGTAGAGACAAAAGGTTACAATCAATAGTCCACTAGACTCATGTTGGAGATAATATGCTGATTCCTAAAATTTGGCTAATTCTGAAACGTCTTAAAAACCCTAAAAAACTAGAATCTTTATCTTAACTCCTATGAAGTTGAAACCACTCTCAAATATCCTGAAAGTATATACATAAAATGTAACTTAAGTATAAGAAATGAAGAGTATGTAACTTATATTTAAATGTTATATTTTATGTACAGTCCTGATGCTGAAATTGGCCTGAAGGACACACAAGAATCCTCAAGGACTAGTTGGAAAATCAAACAGGGTGGAGACGACAATGTTAGGTCACAAAAGACAGTTTAAGAGCGCAGACGCCAATCTTTGCAGATGACAGTTTAAGAGCGCAGACGACGATCTGCGCAGACGATAGTTTAAAGGCACAGATGACAATTTAAGAGCGCAGATGCCAATCTAAGAGCACATACAACACTTTGGTGGAGATGATAGTTTAAAAGCGCAAAAAACTCTATATAAATCACAGACGACAATGCGTGACAGAGTCTGAAAAATAGAGAAATTTTTTAAAAAGTTTAAAATCTTCAGGGACGTAGGTCCCACCGGGTGTGCCAGAATGTGTATGAGGAAATCCCTAACTTGTTGGGATCAAGCTCAAACATGAAAACATTAGTGGACTAGCACATGAAAAGATTCAAAGCATGAAAGCAACAAAAAATACTCATAGCATCAGATTAAGCTAAAAACAAGTTATCGCACCCTATTATTACTTGTTTGATTTGCTCAAAAGATTAGATGTGGATGTGCTCTCTCAAACACAAATGGATGAATCCCCAATGCAATGCAATGCAACTAAGAATGTAAGATTATTGGAGAAGGAGAGATTCAAGAGCTAGTATGAAGAACTAGTCTCAAATCTTCCTCAAGATGATGATTTAGCTAAAAAATGAGAAGCGAATACAAATACAATAAGAACTAAAATTCATTACCAAGATTATCCTAACATATGATTTCTAGATGATTTAAGCAAGAACTAATATTGAAAGCATGAAAACAAGTATAAAATCTAGAGCTAAATTAGGATGTAATAACAATGCAAACGTGAGAGATGAAATGCAAGAGGCAAGGCTCTCTATTTATAGATTTTTAGGGCAAGGACAAGGGCTTGGATGAGGTGACACCTATGTGGCATCCACATAAGAGCCACATAAGGGACACACATGATTGGAAAAGAGGTCAACTTTGAGCATTTAATGTTGAGTGGCTCAAGATTGCTCACACATGTGCGAGCAACCTTGGAGAAAGGAGCGAGGGACAAGGTTGTAAGAGCACTCCATTAGGGACTAAAAATGTTAGGAATCACCTTTTAAGTAGGATTAGTGGGTGATTAAGTGGAAAGTAGGTTTATTAAGAGGGATAGGTAGGGTAGGGTAGGAGTAGAGTAGGCTTAGGGTAGGCTTCTAGATTGGATTAATAGGTCTTTAGGCTAGACTTAGATTAATTGTTCAAATTATATTTGAATTATAAAATACATTAGGATAGTATTTAGATTGTATGTAAATACTAAGGATGAAACTATTTAATTGATTAAATTAAATAGTTAGATGAATATAAGATAATTAATAATTAAATCAATATTTTTAGACGTTTGCATTAACAAAATTTAAAACTAAACTAAAAATTAAAAACTAAACTGATTAAAAAATTTAAAAACTAAATTAAATTAATCAAACATCTGATTATCAAAAATAAATCTAAACTAATTTAATCTAATTAAAAATTATTCTATTTAAAAAAAAAAAAATCTAAATCTATTCTCACAAACCTAACTAATTGAAAAAAAATATAAAAAATAAATCTAATTAACAAAGTTAATGAAACTAAAATTAAACATAACTAAAAACTAAAAGCTCCTAACAAAATTAATAAACTAAAAACTAACGTAACAAAAACTAAAGACTTTTAACAAAACAAACTAAACTAGGTAATACATAAGAAGGTCTACCACATACAATAAAATATAGATTATGAAGGATTAAACACAGACCAAAATGGAGATCAAAACTATCATTTAACTTTTCACACGGGGAAAGTGCCATTTTAACCCAATTTTAAAGCATTAACGATGCATTTTAAATGCAAATACAACTACTTCTTTTCAAGCAAAAATAAAATCAAATGAAAGAGACCAGAGGTTGGTCCTACCAGGTGTGCCAATGTAGATGGAGGAAATGGATTTGATGAATATTAAATTCAGATTAATTTTGACATCCTATTATTATAGTTTTTACAAGAAAATAACATATTAATTGAAAACAAAATACATCATATTTGCTAAGGCCTACTCCATTGCCCCCTATTCACACAATCTTGTGTTTTTTAAAATAAGTTTGCTCTAATGACAGAGACATTGACATGCTAGAAACAATAAAAATGCCAAGGGCCTTGGATGTGAGAGAAGCTAAATATTTATAATTGTCCTTAATTAGAAAGCACACCTTAGGAGGAATGCGAGATTATTAGAGTTAGTTAGAAGTAGTTATAAATCCTTTATTCTACATTTGGTAAGTGTGTGTAATTGGTAGGGATGAAAGAGTTATAAATAAGAGGGATGGAGAATGTAAACAAAGTTTATGATTTAAGATAAAGAATTAACAATCCTTAGTGTATAGAGTTTATGAGTTTGTTGTTTAGAGTTTATGTGGCCCTCCTTAGTGTGAGTTTCCTAGTTTGAGGGACTTCTTGTGCCATGATCCTTATTCCTTCGGGCATTTTATGTTCTTTGAGTGACCACATTCATTATGTCTCTGGTTGTATGATATTATTGTTTATTTAATGGATAGAATTGTATATTATTGATTAGGTCCTATTTAAGTGTTGCATACTACATTGTGTGAGTATCTTTATCAGATGTGAAATGATAAGATTAATTATGACATAGGAAATAATTTATAGTATTTTCATTTATATTTAAATATATTGTGCACAATTTGAAATAATATATCATGTAAGATATGCATTTATAAGATTAGGATATTTCTTTCTTCATAATAAATCAAATTGGGTCAAGGACCTATGTCTCGAATTAAATTATGCATTGTAGTCTTAAGAGAACCATTGTATCTTATAGCCATCTTACAACACTTTTAAAAAATTGATTAGTTACATCTTACCTTGTTGGAATTGTCATTCTCTTTCCTTGTTAATTTGTAACCTGTGTGAAGCTCCTAAATGTTGGTGTGAGCTCCTTAGTGCTAATATGGAAAGAACATCTTGTTGGGTTTCCCTGATAATTATGAGAGCCACAGTCGATTTGTTTTTTGTGATAGTAAGTGTGTTGTGAGCCTATGCATTCCCTTATGAGGATATTCTAGTTGTATATGAGTATTGACCATTAATGTTTGTGGCAATGGATTAGGACCTTTGATTTAGAACCATGTTGTACCTTAGGGATAACCTTTTGCATTTTACCCATGTAACCATAATTATTTTTATTTGTTATCATAATGAGTTACCTTGTGTGTAACCAATATGTACCATACTATACTCAAGTGTTATAATTTCTGTAATTCTATTGGCCCTTGCCCAAAAAAAAATGAAGTGTGTAAGTACTCCTATTGAAGGATCATAAAAGAGTCTTGTTTTACCCTTACATATGTTTGAGCTCAGGTGATAGTATCCCAACATCAGTTGTGTTTACCTATGAATGTGGTATGATTCCTCCATCATGTATACTATCATGCATTGGGAAATCAAATAACTGTAATGAAATGTTAAATGTTTGCAAGTAAGTAGAAAACATAATTGCATATGATTACATAAAAGATGAATGTAACAAATCATAAATGATTTATTTGTCTATTGTGTTTGGGTACATTCTCTAATGCATCCAGTATATTTGATCCCTGGATGTTGTGAAGCGGTTACTCCCTTGATGTGACTGATACTAGTCACTCTATTATGTGAAATGCTTTATGGTTGACAATTTATTCTGTTATTGATGAATTGTTCGTGTTGTGTGTGAGCTAGCATTGAATGTTTGAACTTTCTTATGCCTGGATTAGTCACCCAGATATCATTTCACTACCTATTTTGTGGCATTGGTCACACTTGATTTACTATTGAAATCAATGCACTATTTTTGTTGAACTTTGTATTCTCCCGCTTGGGTTTTTTCCCTTTTTAAAATTTTTGAGGTGACTATTCTGAATGTTTGTTATTGTTGGCCATGTTTTGTGATAAGTATTGTTTCCATCATGTTCATTTTGGACCTCTGATAGTATGTGTAAGGGAGGACATCGTGGAGATTGTACTATGTTTGTATGTAAAAATGAAATGCTTTGTGTATCATATATGTTTGCATAGTGTTTCATTAGCTAGGATCGCATAAAATTTTCAATTTACTATTTAATTTACTGTTCAATATAAATGCAAGTTTGTACTCTATGCAATTAGTTAGTAGATATCTTCCATGATGTTGAATTATTAGAAGATCTTGATATTTTTGAAAATATGTTAGGATGATGAGTGATTGATAAATGTGAACTTCATTTTATGTATTAGCTAGAATTACGTTGTAAATGCTATTCTTAGTGAATGTTTATGCACATCATGTCTTTGTGAGAATGGATAAATGGAGTGTTTTGTAATAGTTCTTGTGTAAAGTGTGATTGAGTGATTTTTATGTACATATACTCTTCTAGTATACTCTACTCACAGAGATTATGAAAACATGTGAAACCTTCTTGTTTGATCCTATTTAGTGGTGCTTTAACACCTTATATTTACTTATCTACATATATTTATATAGATTTAATAAACTTGGTTGCATTCATCTCTTCTTGGGATTCCTTGATAGAGTATGGTGGTTGTTGAAAGGAGATTTTTCTAGTATGATTCACTTTTCCATTAGCTTGGTTTAGTCTGAAGGGAATTGCGATGATAACTGCGTGGATTTGTATAATTCTTTGTGTGACATTTGTAGATGGTATATTTTGTCTTTCAGTTTACCATAGTTGTAGTTGATGTCTTTCAGGAGTAAGCCTAATTTAATGCGGGGGAGGATGTAATACCCACCCCTCCGCTACCATTTTAGTTTAGGATGCCAAACTCCTTTAGACCACTTTTCATGTGCATGTTAGATCTTTAGTTGCATTTGATAATGTTTTAATGTTATTACAATATCTATGGATGATGTAGAACATTGATACTTTGAGTATTTGATTTATATATCATGATGTTAGATAGATGATGATGATTATTTGCATATCATCATGTATATTATGATGATATGTATATTATATCATGATAATTTATGTTATGTATATTATATTTTTTTTACTAACCCTATATTTGCATGTGTATGGTTGGCGTGTATGTTTATATCTCTGTCTGATGTT
>MU221292.1:314711-331686 GCA_018584345.1 Thuja plicata
CTGTGTGATGTTTTCTCCTTCTTTCATTCTGAGATCATCAAATTTTCCTCTAAGGCTTTCTGCCTTGGCTCTCAAAACATTTGTATCACCTCCATGTACAAGCTTCAGTTTGTCCCACATTTTCTTTACAGTTTTACAATCCTTGACATCTTCAAATTCAACATCAGAGAGTGAGGAAGAAAGATCTATAACCATGCAGTTGTGTTCATGCTTCTCTCTCAATTGATCTACTATCAATACTCCTTTAGGCAACACATATTCCGTATCTAGGAATTGAGTAACATCATTACCAATACCTGATAAGTGGAGTCTTATCCTGCTTTTCCATGAAGCAAAGTTATCTTTGTTCAACTTGGGCACATCTCGTTTGTTCATCTTGTGATCTTGACTTAGGTCTTGAAACCTTCCTTTCTAAGCACACAAGTTTTGATACCAATTATTAGTGATAACTAAGAGGGGGGGAGTGAATCAGTGGCCTCAAAAATTTATCCTTCAAACATTAACCACCAATCAAACAAACCTCAGATTATTAAGTCCCTACAAGATGCATGCCATGAAATACTTATAATGAATAATTTTCTATCGGTTTTCCTTGTCTGTCCCTATTCTCCTTGATTACTGATAAGCAGTATAACTATTTACCAAAACTCAGTAAATAACCAGAGTATACCGATCAACCCAGTGTTAACTATGTTAGATAAAAAATAATAAAGAAATGAATCATACACACCTAAAACATGAATTTTTAACGTGGAAACCCTGTTAAGGGAAAAAAAAACCACTGGGATTGGTACCCCAAATTTTCACTCTTCTGAAGTGAGCCTTGTTAGGAGCCAACCCTGTTAAAGGTTATAAACACACTGTTAAGTATGACCTTGTTAGAGGATTTTATACATAGAGGTTGTCACTTAGTATCGGGCATCTATTGCTACCATCCTTGAATCAGCCTCCTTAGACTGTCAATAGGTATCGGGAAAATCCAATGCTACTTTCATGAATCAATCTTTTTGGTACTCCTTGGGATGTACCTCAATATATAGAAGACTGTTAAGTCCTGCTCTATTAAGAGACTTGACACTTCAATGGTTAAACTGAAACACTATGACCTGTTTCTAATGTAACTTTGAATTGTAAATTTTCAGATCTATTTAAGTACATTACCTCTCTGATCAATGTATCAATTCAATTTTTTGTGCTCCACACTTTATGCTCTGTGATGCTATGCTTCACTGTTTGTCAGTGTCAACAGAATTCTTTAGCTCCCCTTCAGCTTGATTGATCAGGACTATATGAAGTTCTTCTTCATCAGTTTCTTTTCAGCATCCTCTTTTCATTCACTCCCCTTAATCCCCTTTTCGTGAATGTGATGTTATGAAAATGAATTAAGCTTGTCTCTTATATAGACATGATATTCATTGTTTCTTGATTCTTGATTCTAGGCGTGAAAAACAATCCAGAAAATTTGATTTAAAGCATAACTCCTGATTTATCTCGTAGTTATCTTCTTGCCAATTGTACAAATCTTCTTTAAATCAATTACTTAACTCTGGTTGAATAAAACAAAGAAAACAACCAGTTAAGTCTATCTTTAGCTCTTGCCAGCTAGATATTTTGTCCTTTTCTAAACTCTCTATTCTGTTGGTCAATTCTTTAGTTAGTTGTCGGTGACAACTGACAGTTCCGTCGACATGACTCCAATTAGCTTCAGGATCTCCGTCCGTCGGGCATCATTATATTTTTACTCGTCGGGTAACTATGTTTTCAACTCGTCGGGCATCTTGTGGTTTTTTTTCATCAGACAACATTGTCTTCTGCTCATCGGGTATCACTGTGACTTTTCTTCTTTGCCTTTACCGATGGTGTGCACTCCGTCGGTGTTATCTGTCACTTAGTGAATACTTGACTTTTATGCATTGTTGAAAGCATAATCTATGTTCTATTGATTCTCTGAAGTCTTTGGCATTATGTACATGACCGTACATATGATATCAAGTTGACATCAACGACAATACAAACCATTAAATGATTTAATGCTTTGCATTATCTTCAACTTAACATTATCAAACATTTAATCAGTTACATGTCATCAACATTGAGTTTTTTAGAGAATTAATTATTTAATTAAAAACAACAAAACAAAGAAAACAAAAAAAAACAAAAAAAAGAAGAAAACAAAGAAAGGATATATATATAATACTTAATTAGGGAAAAGAAAAGAAAAGAATTCAAACAATACTTATTTATTTAATATTAAAAGAAGAAAGAGAAAGGAAATTGAGTATTTCTTTTTTTAAAAATAAATAAATAAGTAAATTGATTTTATTTAAAAAATAAGAAGAAAAATAAAGAAAACAATTCTTTTATCTTTTTTCAGGGTTAAGTTTGTTAGGAAGTTGTCCTAGAAACCCTAGTTGAATAGTTTTTATTTTATTAGAGCTTTTTTGGCCATTTTGTAAGGGAGGACGAAGAATTTTGAGAACATAAGTTTTAGGAGACAAGATTACAGGTTTTACATGGAGATGTTCAAGTTAAAGAATATATTTTTAAATCTTGGGAGTGAAGTATGCTTCTTCTTCTTCTTCTTAGCAAGTCTACCTGACGTTTTCAAGGTAGAAGTTTTTGAATATTTTTACAGTTTCTGTTGGAAAGATTGTTTTCTTTGTGCTTGCTTAATTGTGATTTAATTTTGAGTTAAGGTTCTTTTTATTTTTAAAAAATTTATACAGATGATTAGGGTGTTCTTGTGAGTTATGTTTATGACATGTTATTCTGTGAGAATTTGTATGGAAACCCTAAGAGAGAATGATTTAAAAAGGATACATTTTTGTTGTATATCCATTAAGGTTTTACCAAATCGTAAAAATTTAGTTGCATAAGTTTCAACTGTATGGAGTAATCCTTGATTATGAACTACGTGTATTATAGATACCTATATGTATGGATATGTGTATTATAGGCCTATTTGAGCTTGATTTTTCAATTGGAGTCTGACGAATATTCATCCATAACTTTTTCTAATTACATAATTAAGAAAATCTCTTTGTTGATATTTTACCTAATATTGTTATAAATGTTTTCATTGATTTTTATGACGATCCAACAGTTCAAAACAAAGTTATGGTCTTTTTACCAAACTAGTAATCTTCATTCATGTACAAAGCTGTTACAAAGATTTACCTTTTACACCATTTAAATGACCTTATATTTAGGACTGTAAAGAATGAAAATTACATGAAATTAAATTATCTTTCCATAGATATAAGTTTCAGGCCCATATCATTTCATATGAGATTATACTATTCAAATTACCGACTAATCTACATAGAGAAAACACACAAAAACTCACTATTGTAAAGTTAAAATTGTTAATAAGTCTTATTAATTAAAAATTTATCAATTTTAAAATTATTAAATAATTAATATGACTGTTCTAATCAATTTATAATTTAATTTTAAAGACCATAGAGATTCACTAAAATACTATATATGTTCCATGTGTGTACTTTATGTTACTAACTAAGTCATTTATGACTTAAGAGTATTTTAATAAATATAATGATGTTATATAAATGAGGTTAAATTATATGTCAAATGCATGCATGTCTTCTCTCATGTGATCTTTGGTGTTGTTAAGTGTCATTGTGGGTAGGTTGTTGTCATAGGAGAGATTTTGTCTCTTGAGACTTGAATTATTTTATGATTTTATCTCTTTACTACTTGGGTTTATATTGTGGATATTTATAACCATTCTTATATCATCGCTTGGTTCTTGTATACATTTTTTGCTTATGTTGTGTGTTCTCTGAGTCTTCGATCATTATGTTATTTAACTACAAAAAGGTGACGACCACTTTTGTGTTGAGTCCTAATTATCTCAGTCACCTTGTTTCTACTGTTATGGTGGTTCAACGTTCTGAATGATTATATTGTGGATTATATTACTCCATGTTTGGAGATGAGTTCTTGTGATTTTTTGATTATCATTTATCTTGTGATGTGATATGCGAATTTACATTGTTATGTTGAGATGTCCAGTATGGGATGGACAGTTTGGATCCTTGTATAGGATGCTATGTTTTTTTTATGCTCCAATATTTTCGTGGGTGACTATCTTAATTTATGATTTATGAGAAGCCTGTATGGTTTTGGTTTTTATTTCTTTTGGTTCTTTTGGTTGGAGCATTAAGGTAGGTTATCTAGCTGTTTATTAGGGGGTGGCTTGCAGTGAGTGTCAGGGCCCACAAGTGGCAGTCAAGATCGCTTATTGTAAGTTTTCTTAATCAAGTGATAACATAATACATAATTGAAATTTAACATGAATTAATAAGATAAGGTACCTCACCCATGCTTGAGCACTTGTATAGGCTAAGATGGAGGATGAGATGATGCTTTCCACCTTGCGAGGTGTGTCTGGCATAGTTAATGGCTTCGTCTGTTTGAGGAGTCATTGATACCGTATATGGTCATTTAAGTGCTAGGGTCTAGAAAGACTATGATGCAGAGGCAAGTGGATTTAAAAAAATAAGGTCTTCTAATGACTTTCAAATCTAAAAGTTGGATGATGAACCAAGGCTCCCCAAGTGCACTCAATGGCTCCAAATGGGAAGGATGAAATAAGAGACCTATCCACTGCCTCCAAAACCTTAGAAAACCTTCAAACCCCAATTAAAACTTCTTCCAACAGGTTGCAACCCTCTAAAAAGACACCAACCCTCAAATCCACCCTCTAGCCTTAGTAGGCCTAGGAATCCTTGTAGACCTATTTTCACTGTTTTTTGGACTTTTCTTCAAACTTTCCCAAAGAACCCCAAAATATAATGGTGGATTAAGATACCCTTTTCCAAATTGTTAAACATATGTCAAAACCAAATGTGCTTGTTTTGGAACATCAATCCCAAAAAATATTGTTTCCACTTTCTTGCTTAGACCTAATAGGTCACTTTTACAAAGGAACCCTATTACAGACTTAATACCCAACCTTTCCACTTTTCATAGGGTGTTAATATGGTCTCATTTAGAGAAATTTGAAGTCAATTTAACCCTATAGGCTTTCTATGCCCAAAAGCCCCAAATTGCTCCCTCTAGGCCTTCAAAACTAGGACCTTCTTAAAAAAAACTCAAAAATCATTTCCAGAACTCATCCTTGTGGATTAACAATTGATTTTTCATATAAATTTTCTGTTTCAAATAAAATTATGCCCTCCTTAAGCCATATATGCTGCTGCTACACTTTTAAGCCATATATGCTGCTGCTACACTTATGGCATCAATTTCGTGCCCTTTTCCCACTCTTCCTTATGGTTTACACCCACTAAATCAACTTCTCCAGCATCAAAATGGTTAGTAACACCATAAATATGTTACATAGGGTCCATTCAATTAGAAACAACAAATACATTCATTGAATGACCCATTACATCATTAAAAAAATCAAAATGGAGTTATTTCAATTCACCAAAATGACCACCTCCAACAACTTTCCAAACCTGAAGCAATAAAGATTATAAAATCATTCAATACAGATGAAAAAAGATGTTATTATGCTCTTATATCATCCACAACTCTGTTCCAAATCCAAAACAATCAACAAAGCATTGAAAACAACAAGATTTGCAAGGAAAAACTTGAATTTTTACTCAATTTCTCAATCTGTCCGTACAATCCATACTTTCTATACTTTTTCATCATTTCAAGGCATATATATCCTTCACAAAAATTCCCCAACTAATCCAAATTAGTTGGACGGATAACAAACACTAATTACATATGTTTTCATGATTTCCCTCCAAAACCAAACTAGCCATTGGTATTTGAAAATTTAAACTAAAACTCTTTATTAAACATATAAATCTAATCCCCCTTTATTTCTAATGGATCCAACATGGATCAAATGCATTACTAAAAGGAATTATGTACTCCTAGGACCTCCACCAATCCTAGATCTATGAAATTCATAATTTGGTCCTATGGTCCTATTAGGACCATTAGGACACTTTACAATTTTGTTCACATTATTACAATCAAATGTCATTATAGGCCTTAAAACATTGTAATTGAGTCCCTTGGACCCATGAGAGATCCCTCCATGCCTCCTTGGTGTAATTATGGTCTTCATGTCTTTGGGTGCTCCTGCACTAGACTACCAGGATGAGACTTAAGGGTTAGACGTATATGATGACACCTTCCTATACACGGTCTAGGTTTCCTACGTGTGTCAGTTGCCTTTGGATTAGTGAGTATACCTTGCAACATGATCAGTACACCTTGAGTTAGTTAAATTTTAGGATCCCCTTGCTTAGATTATCTTGACTTCTTGTAATGTTATCCGAGTGGGGTCTGTTGTTATCTCCTGATTAGCATGGTGGGAGTGGACCTTTGGTTCCACGTGGTTAGTGGTAGTGATTCTTATTACCATTGAGATCCGATGTTCATAAATTTATGCTTGGATGATCCTTGTTGCAATTGTACCTTCTCGTTCTTCATTGTTGGAGATTTTCTCTTATCTTTCTTATGTTGTGTTATTTTATCATTGTATTAGTTGTGATATTCTTGGATATTGTATTGTATTTATATTGTGTTTTATCACATGCCATGTGACTTGTGCAGTGAATGTTGGTTCATTATGTATACCTTATGGTTTCAGTTATATCTAAGTTTCATTTGTGAGATGATGTTCTTGTTATTCATTTGTATTATATGGAGATTGTATATTGTTCATTGTATTTAGTAGATTAATTAACTTACGTAACTCTATGTCATGGAACCCTTGGGATTTGTAATCTGTAAATGAGTTACATTTATGAGTATGTATTGTCTTATGTTATATTCCTTCCACATTGTTATTCTTTATCAATTGTAAACTCTTAAAAAAAATTGTTCTGCAAACTTAGTAACATGTTTTAGGTTAGCCTCTCTTGGGTTCCCTGGCGGGGCGTTACATAGTGTTTGGTCGCACGGTTTAAATTTTTGTGAGATAAAGAGTAGAGGATAAATGGATAGAAATCAAACCCATGATTTCACTCTAAATGTTAAAACAAGGTATGTTTTTTTCCTGTTGGTTCAATTTGAATCCATATAAATATATTCAGATAGAATATTTACTAATACATTTGTACAAAAGGGATGCCAACTGGTAGAGAATGATCGGGCTTCGGTTGATTTGGATTATTTGGTGGTCTTATTTTGAGTTATTCATTCCATCATAGGGTTTGAACTCTCAGGAGACATCTCATAGGAATTTAAATCCAGAAAGAGAGTCAATCAAGGTAAATCTTGCTCATTAATCACCTATTTATTTTAAATCACCCATTAATTAGGGTTTAAACTCTTAGGAGCTATTTCAAAATGTCGAGCAATAGAAGGAAGCGAGTAGACTCTGGCCACAATGAGGTAATACATTGTCAATTTATAGATCTGTAAATATTTCCATTATTTCTTTGATATATATATATATACAGGGACATGAGACTCACAAAAAAAAGAGGCATTAGCCTCCATATTTGGGGAAGAGGTAGTGAACAAACTAGATGGCATAGATTTGAAAATGCTTGCCAGATACATAGAAAAATGATCTAGTAAATACTCTGAAACATTACAACCAAATCAAGCGTGTCAAAGGAAATCAATTGATTCCCAAACCACTCCTCGATCGAGCATAAGATCCATGAGGAATTCAATAACAGTAAACTCTAAGAATGTGGAACAGGGAACAAAGAATTCCAATGTCCCAGCCACTCCTGGGACACAGACTTCTTCCAACACACCATGCATTTCATCTTGCATTGGTAGCTACAATACCAAGATAGTATACAATGTGGTTTTAGGAGAAGTATGAATGACAGATGCTGGAAAAATATTTTTGAATAGGTTGAAGGAAGCTTGCCTTCAATGGTTTAAAGACCGTCTACATTTTCCATTCTCAAAGATATCCATGCATCTGAAAAAAGCAGTTATCCAGGACATGGAGACTAAATTTGGCACAAGTTGGTCTGTAAAGAAGATAAAGCTACAAATGCCTCAAAATTGTAACCGATTTTTATGCAACTAAACAAAGAAGATAATAATGCTCCCTCCACAACTAAGGGTAAAAAAAAGGATGAATTATGTAAGTGTGAAAGTATGAAAAGAGCTTGTAAAATCATATGAGAAGTCCGAGGCACGAAGGAAGTTAGGTGAGGAGAGTACTCAGGTATTTGAATTTCTCATAAGATTATACCAAATTTATTAAACTATTCTTCAATTTTATTTGTGCATAGTTAAATTTAATTAGTACATGTTTCAAGATAATGCCTCCAAGGCTAGGCTTGTATAACTTTTTGCCAAGCATCACAGTGGCTAGAAATGTTTACAGGCCTTGATCTGTACATTTGTAAGTGTATTTAATATGTTAAATGTTTTTTTCATTTACTAGGAAAAATTAAATGATTGCATATTAATTAGTTTAACTAATCCATGTGCCATGTTTTGACAGGAGGAGAAATATGACCGACATATAACACAATTTGAAAAGGAAACGTTACAAAGAAAAAAGTGGATCAATTTTGTAATCTGGATGGAGAAGGAGGTGTCAATAGTTGAATTTAAATAATTTAGTTGGATATTGTTGTGTTAATATGTCAATTTGTATTTCTTCTATTGAATTGTTTATTGATGCGTAGGATGAATTCTAAAATGCTTCTCTATTGGCCCTAGATCCCACTCAATTGTCATACCTTGCAGCCTTCTAGTATTCCACTTAATGTTTCTAGTGCTCAATTTCCTTCTTATGACCTTACATTTATGATGCATAGGACATATTCAAAAGACAAGGATACAATAAAAAACTCAACAAAGTCTCAAAGGTGACTCCTCAAATGGGCTTCTCTTACTATTCCCATTAGACATCCTAACAAAGGCTCCTAAGACCAATCTTGTGCCTGACATGAAATTGTTCTCCTCAAAAGATTAAAATTGTATTAAGGACTTACTTGTATCCCCATAAATTCAATCAAATACCCTGCAAGGCCACTTGACAAGTTTTATTCACACTTCCTTCATACATGGCAACTAGGCCTACTAGCCCTATCTAACTTATTTTTGGGATTTAATTATTCAACCCCTAACCTTATGCACAAAAAAATTACACTTTGGACTACAATTTTTTATAGTTACATGACATATCCAAAAAATCCCATATGTTGTTTTGGGACACCAAAGGAAAAACAAGTCTGCAACTGGGTTTGGGGGCATAATTAACCCTATTTTCCAAAGCAAGTACTTAAAAACCCTTCAAAATTCCTTGAAAATACCAAAAAATATATGTAATTAAACACCAAAAAAAATATTTCATAGGTTTTAGGCGACTAAACCCCTTAAATTTGTCTCAGACTCCAAATTTGCATTCAGTCACACAAACGAGCCCGTCACATACAAACGGAAGGTCTAGGGTCTCTCTCTCTCTCTCTCTCTCTCTCTCTCTCTCTCTCTCTCTCTCTCTCTCTGTGGAAGGCCCATAGAAATGTCAAGGTCCACCAAAATTTGGGCATAAGTTGAATGAAGAATATCAGAAGAGTCCTCATCAACCATCAGAAAGTCCCCAAGAGCCTCCCCCATAGCCTCTAATAGATAATCCACCCAAAGATGAAGGGGGAGGTAGGGGAGCCGGACCCAAATGGGAACCTTGGAGAAAGTCTCAGAAGATGGATCAAAGTCAGGGTGCCAAGGCTTCACCATAAGCATAAACTGAGCATCCCAACTAAAAAAATGATCATATAAAATTATTTTCCTATCAACAGCGTTTTCAAATTTTGCTATGAAAAAACCCCGAGCCATAGGAAAAATGTGAACAATACCAAAAATACTAGGTTCCCAATGTCTATAAATCTAGGAGTGAAGGTCAGGAAGACTCGACCAGAAGCCCTTGAACCTGCAGATAAGGCCATGGACCGAGAAATCAGAGGACACCTCATCAATTTACTTCACAACCTCATCCACCAGAGGGATAATGATGGGGTTATAAACCAACAAAGGAACAAAATCCTTGTTCCCCCTCAGAACTAAAATCAGAGAAGGCTTGGCCGCAACAGATTTGTGAGCCGACGACGAAGGGGCCAAAGAGCCAGGACCTCGATCCGCCGCAGATGGAGCCGAGGAACTAGGGGCCGGAGGAGCCGTAGAGCCAGGAACTGTAGCCTCTGCCGAGGGAGCCAAAGAGCCAGGAGTCCTAGCCGCCGCCGAAGGAGATATAGAAGTTGTGTATTTTTTATAGAATGATATAGTTAGATTTAGTATTTTGAATAAATCTTTGGTAGAATGATAGGTAAGAGTGAGATCTAGAAGTTATGTATTTTTTGTTAAGTATTTTTTTAATGATTTTTTGAAGTGGCTACATCCAGCTGAAAATCTGGTGCATGTTCATCTTAGAAGATCAAAAGATGATGTGTAATCTTGATGATGAGGAAGTTGAGAAATCATCTTAGAAGATAAAAAGATGTGTAAAGGGAGTGAAATGGAGGGAAAAAGGACTTCCAAGCCTTAGGGTTGCTATCCAACCCTCTTACCTAATCATAACGTGTATGAGTCCTTAGTACTAAATAATCCATACGGGTTTTGTCAGACTAAAATTCGTTTCCCTAGTTCTATATAACCCATGCGAGTTATGTAGAACTAAAATCATAAGTTTTAGTTCTACAGACCCCGCATGGGTTATGAAGAAATAAAAACATATGCTTGTAAACTTAGAATACACTACACAGATGTATATACTTACATATATAATATGTGTATATGTATATATATATATGAATATCTATAGATATACATATATATGTCTATATATGCATCTCTCTCTCTCTCTCTAGGTAAACCGTGTGGGTTATGTAGAACTAAAAGCATAATTTTTAGTTCTATATAACCTGCACGGGTTATGAAGAAATAAAAACATATCCTCTCTCTCTCTCCCTCTCTCTCTCTCTGAAACTACCGGATGTCAAATTAATTCATCTTCAAGGCGGGGATAAAATCACAATAGAGCTTTCTAAATAATATAGAGGCACCTCCCAATCGTTGCAAGGTGATTGGTCAAAGACCATATACCACCTATCCCAAAAAGATGCTTTCATCCCAGCTTGCACACACCAATGTATAGGAAACTTACTCGTATAAGTAAGTAGGTTGTTACTAGTTTTAGGATCGGTGAAAAGAGGACCCATGTCATAGGTATGCCCTTTCTTTTCACCTCATCATATGCCAACCCATCCACATAAAAGACACGACATCTCTCCTTCCATGAAACCCATTTTGTAACATGTCTAGATACCTCATTAGCACTATTGGCCATTATTTCTAGGGTTTTGGCGAGGGATGAGTGGTGCTCCTGACTAGAGGACCTCAACCTATTCACTAATATAAAAATTTGGGTAGTGTTTTGTGTTAGGCGATTGATAAGATCCTCCAGTGTGACCTGTACATGGTCTACTGGAGGACGTAGAGGGTTTTGGGGTGGCAGTGGTTGTTCAAGAGCAATATTTTGAGGGTTTTGTTGTTGTGGAGAACCGTCTTGAGGTTTTTGTTGTTTCTCATGTGCAACATTTTCAGGGTTTTCTTGTGTTGGTAGTGCAGGAAGAGGTATTTGTTGTCTCTTTATTAGTTAGGGATTGTTTTCAGAACCTGACATCAAATTAATAAAAAAACTTAAATCAATTAAACAAACCCTACTTCAATTCAAATTCAAACAAAAACAAAAAAAAACAACAAATTCTTGTTCGACGACGTGGTATGGTTGCAAATTGGTCTAAACACTGGAAAATGCAATTGACAATGAAACACGCTTGGGTTTTGGTGATTTTGATTCCCTCTTAGCCGCTATCAAGCCATTTTTGACATTAAAAATGACCTTTGGCTGCGGGTTTTATAAAAACTTATAGTTCTTCATAACCCACACGGGTTATGAAGAACTTAAATATTTTTAAATTGGCCTTTTTAGGCTCGATTTTGCCAAGCCTAAATATTTTGAATTTCAAATAACCTGCACGGGTTTTGTAAAATTTTAATTTTTTTTTTCATGTGACCACTTTTGTGACCAGCAACTTGGTACACTTACCCGTTACAAAATTTTAAAATTCCAAAAATTATATATTATTCTTGATATAAAATAATATATGATTTCTAAAGTTTTGTATATACAAAATATTTTAAAAAATAATATATAATTTTAATATAAAAATATTTATTATTAAAAGTAATTTCTAATTTATCATATAAATATTTGAAAATAATTTATAATTTCCAATTTTTAATTTAAAAAGATAAAAAATAATCTTTATACTTTTAAAATTTTAATCATGTTTCTAAATTCAAAAAATTAAATTACATACATATACAAAAATTTCAAAAACAATACATAATTTTAAATATATAAAAATTATTTATTATTAAAAGTAATTTCTAATTTGTCATATAAATATGATTATTCTATTTATATTGTATTTATCTATTAGTTGAGTTTGAATTCTTTTATTATATATCAGTAAAGTTTAAAAATTATTTGATTAAAATTAGTTTTCATAAACTTTTAAGTAAATTTCTTTACACACGTTAAAAGAATGGTAATGTATAATATATATTTTTATTATTATTCAAAAATATATATTTTTAAATTAAATGATTCAAATTATTTCATGTAGGTTAAATTCTTAATTGATATTTTGGTTTAATTACATCGTTAAAGTTAGGGTGAAGATTTGATAAGCGCTCAATTACATTTTAATTTAATTATCATCATAATTAAAGTTTTATTTTTTATTAATGTTAAAGTTAGAATAAATAAATTATGAGTAAGATAAACTTAACTAAAAATATTTTATCTCATTTAAAATGTTCATATTTTAAATTTATATTTATAATATTATTTTAATTAAAAGAAACTTTAAACTATTAAAATGTCTTTATTTTAATAGAAAAAAGTTTAAATATTTTTATTTCATAAAAATATTGAAATAAGAAAATAAAAATTCATAAGAAAAGTACAACATAATGAAGCTTTTTTAAAACATTTTATAAGAAAATGATAATAAGTGTTATGAATGCATTATTCTATAATAGTAACCTTAAATGAACCCTAATTCTACCCCTAATTTGTTAAATTATAGCATCGAATTGATTGATATAATCATATTAATCTAATAGTCAATTTCATGCTCAAATATTATAAATAAATAAATATATATATTGTTGTTATTAATTATCGATTATATTGCAACTAAGGTTATAGCTGTTTGCATAACAGTCTATATATATTACGTCTGAGCATATGGTAATATGTTACGATTAACTATCGTTCGATAGTTAATGTAACATATCATACGTATATGATATGTTACGTTAACTACCGAAAGGTAGTTAATGTAACACATATTAAATGTTTCGAAGGGTTACATATATATGAAGAGCCATCTTATGGTAAGGGGCATGTCTACATATAGACATGGCTCTACGTGGCTTAAGCCACGTAGAGTCATGTGTCTACATAGATATGACCCTCCACACACATATTAATATGATTCGTATGCTGAAGAAGTAGAAATCAATTACAATTGGCATTGTCTTCTCTCTGCAGTAATACGATCCAGATTAATAAACATTCACTGTTCTATTAATATAGATATATAACAACACTTACATATATATAAGATAAATTTCCTCTATCAAGATCCTACGATTAACATGGTATCAGAGCCTCAATAGAGGAAAATCGTTTGAGTGAATATTGAAACTCTTATAAATTCATTACAAATAAAAAGAGACATTATAATGGCCATCGGTATTAAGGTAGAAGACAGGCTCGAAGGTGTTGCTAATTTCTTCTCATGGAAAATTTGAATTCTTACATTGCTTCAAGAACTTGAGTTAGACTCTTATGTTGAGGAAGAAAAAAACATGCCAGAAGAAGACCTGGAAAAATCAACTTGGAAAAGATGTAACAACAAAGCAAACAAGACTATTCTTGATGTTGTCATAGATCATATACTCCCCTCCATAGCAAGACTTAAAACTGCCTACGAAGTATTCAAAACTATCCAAGAAACATTTGAGATTAATAATACAAGCAAATTGCTTACTCTCAAACAACAACTTCTAAATCTCAAAATGTATGAAGGGGAAACTATTATAGCTTACTTTCTTCGAATTTTAGAACTAAGAGATCAACTCTCCACTATTGGAAATAATGTTGATGACATGGAGCTAACATTAATAGCTCTTAGGGGATTACCCATCACATGAGAATTCTTCATTCAATGTATAACTGGACATCCTTCTCTACCCATGTTTGATCAGCTCAAGAATGATTGCACTCAAGAGGAATCTCGACTTATATCAAGAGGGATCAGGACTACCAAAGGAAATGAGATTCAAACCCTACATACCCACTCAAGCTTCAAAAGAAATAAGAGGAAGTTTAAACATAAGAAAGGAAATTTTAACACAAGTCATGTAGGGAATTCCAATAAAATTCACAAGAATTGAGATTTCTCCAAAATACAATGTTTCAAATGCGATAAGTTTGGCCATACTCATAGATATTGTCCTGAGAAGCAAAAAATTCAAGCAACACTAGCCAAAGTCAAAGGAGCAGAAGTATCATTATTCTTCTTGGCGTTATCAAGTGAAGTTAACTCAAGCAAGAATAATTGGATAATTGACAGTGGAGCATCTCTGCATATAACAAGATTTAAAGATCAATTTGAAACTCTAGAAGAAGATCCCTCTGAAGAAGTCACAATTGGAGACAATTCCACTTATCCAAAAAAAGGAATCAGGACCTGCTCTATCAAGTTAAAACCAGGGACTACCCTACTATTGAAAGATGTCCTATTTGTACCTGGTATAAAAAGGAACTTAGTCTCTATCTCAAGCTTAGCTGATCAAGGCTACCATGTCACATTCTAAGAAAATAAAGTTCTAATATAGACAAAAAACACTAATATTAAAAATGCTATCTCCTTAGGGTATAGGGATGGAAGTCTATACAAAGTAGGAAATATTACTAAATCAGCTCTAAGTCATGAAGTATCCAATACCAATGAACTTTGGCATCGAAGACTAGGTCATATTGGATTTAGCACTCTTCCCTCCCTTAAGAACATTACTACAGGAATGTCAAGTCTAAATTCAAAACATACAAGCATTTGTAAAGGATGTGCTCTAGGTAAAAATATAAAAAGATCTTTTCCCTCTAGTGAACATAAAACCAAAATTGTATTAGAGCTCATTCACACTGACTTATGTGGACCTATGTCGACCCTCTCACTAGGAGGTTTTTCATACTATGTGATCTTCATTGATGATTACTCTAGAAAAAATTGGATTTATTTTCTTAAACTAAAAGAATCAAATGAAGTATTATTAAAGTTCAAAGAATTCAAAGCACTAGTTGAAAACCAAACTGGGAGGAAAATAAAAGTCCTAATATCTGACAACAGAGGTGAATATGCTTCTAAAAACTTTAAAGAATTTTGCATTTATGTTGGGATTAAGAGGGAGTATACAATACCTTATAATCCCCAACAGAACGGAGTAGCAGAAAGAAAAAAATAGAACTATCATTGAAGTTGCTAAAGCTATGATGCATAATCAAAATCTTCACACTTCTTTTTGGGCCGAAGCATCAAACACTGCCGTCTACATTCAGAATAGATGCCCACACTCTATTCTAGAAAAAATCACACTTGAGGAAGTCTTTACAAGAAAGAAACCAGATCTAAGTCATCTCAGAATCTTTGGATGTCCTGTATATATCCACATTCCCAAAGAGAAAAGAACCAAACTAGATCCTTCTAGAAAGAGAGGAATATTTGTTGGCTACAGTGAAACTACAAAAGGGTACAAGGTATACATACCAGGACAAAAATCCATTGAAGTTAGTAGAGATATCAAATTTGAAGAGGACACTACTCTAAAATTATCAAGACTCACTGAAACAGGATCAAATGAGAATCAGAGGGAGAATATTACATAATATGATGAAATTGAGAATCAGAGGGAGAATGTTTTCCAAAATAATGAGAATCAAAGAGAGAACATAATAGAAAACATTGAGCCTTCTCCATCTCACCTTGAAGATGTTGAAATTCCTAACATCAAGAAAAGGCCATTATGGGCAAGAAAAATGATTGAGGAAAACAATGTTGAACCAGATGAAATGTCCAAAGAAAATAAAAGAACAAGAAATAAAAAATGCTACCTTGCACTTATGGCAGAACTCACAAAATCAGAACCAACTAATGTTAAAGAAGCCCTAACATGTCAAGCATGGAAATATGTGATGATTGAAGAATACCAATCTATTGTTAAAAATGATGTTTGGGAAATAGTGCCTAGACCGAAAGGGAAAACCATCATCTCCTCTAGATGGCTATTCAAAGTCAAATATGCATCCGATGGTAGTATTGAAAAACATAAAGCCAGATTTGTTGCAAGGGGTTTTACTCAAAAGGCTGAAATTGACTACGAAGAAACCTTTGCTCCAGTTGCTCACTATACTTCTGTAAGAACCATTATAGCCATTGCAGCATCCAAAGGGTGGAAGATACATCAAATGGATGTAAAAACAACATTTCTAAATGGAGTCATAGAAGAAGTATACATAGAACAACCAGAAGGCTTCATCACCCATGGCAACAATTACGTTTGCAAATTAAAGAAAGCACTATATGGTCTCAAGCAAGCTCCCAGGGCTTGATATGAACGTATAGATAACTATCTATCCAAGTTAGGGTACTCCAAGAATGAAGCTGATCCAAATATATACTTCAAAATATCCAAAGGTGAAATGGTAATCATAGTTCTTTATGTTGATGATTTACTAATTAATGGAGAAGATCATCTCATTACCAAATGTAAACAAGAACTCACAAATGAATTTGATATGAAAGATCTAGGATTACTACACTACTTCCTAGGATTAGAAGTAGTACAGAAAGGAAACTACATTCTTCTA
>MU221292.1:331910-347275 GCA_018584345.1 Thuja plicata
ACCTAAGAAGATCCATTTAACAACTGCCAAACATATTATGAGATATTTATGTGGTACAATTGAATTGGGTCTATAAAGTATGAGAATGTTGAGATACAACTCCAAGGATTCACTGACTCTGATTGGGTCGAAAACTCCTCTGATTGGAAAAGTACTATAGGTTGTTGTTTTAGTCTTGGATTCGCAATGATTTCATGGTTCAGTAGAAAACAGTCAGCAGTTGCTCAGAGTTCTACCGAAGCAGAATATATGGCTGCATCTATGGGTGCTCGTGAAGCAGTGTGGTTGAGGAAGTTACTATTTGGATTGTTTGGCAAGCCTCTACGACCTACAATAATTTATTGTGACAATCAAAGTTGCATCAAAATTTTTGCAAATCCAGTTTTTCATAACCACTCCAAACGCATAGAAATTCCTTATCACTAGATAAGAGACATGGTAGAAAAAAATGTTATCAAACTTGTCTACATAAGAATTGAAGAGAAAAATGATGATATCTTTACCAAGCCTCTTGCGAAGTTGAAAATCACCATGGACATATTAACCAGATTTGGCATGAAGGAATGTAAACCACTAACCACTCTGATGGAAACAAATCTTCACAAACTCAAAGAAGAAGCTACAAGTTCGGAGCATACAAACCCCTCCTACTACGTACAACTAATTGGATCTCTTATGTTCTTGGTAAACACTCGCCCTGATATTTGCTATGCTACAAATGTTTTAAGTCACTTCATGTGTGAACCTAAGAAGATCCATTTAACAACTGCCAAACATATTATGAGATATTTATGTGGTACAATTGAATTGGGTCTATAAAGTATGAGAATGTTGAGATACAACTCCAAGGATTCACTGACTCTGATTGGGCCGAAAACTCCTCTGATCAAAAAAGTACTACAGGTTGTTTTTTTAGTCTTGGATCCGCAATGATTTCATGGTTCAGTAGAAAACAGTCAGCAGTTGCTCAGAGTTCTACCGAAGCAGAATATATGGCTACATCTATGGGTGCTCGTGAAGCAGTGTGGTTGAGGAAGTTACTATTTGGATTGTTTGGCAAGCCTCTACGACCTACAATAATTTATTGTGACAATCAAAGTTGCATCAAAATTTCTGCAAATCCAGTTTTTCATAACCACTCCAAATACATAGAAATTCCTTATCACTAGATAAGAGACATGGTAGACAGAAATGTTATCAAACTTGTCTACATAAGCACTGAAGAGAAAAATGCTGATATCTTTACCAAGCCTCTTGCGAAGTTGAAAATTGAGTACTTCAGACAAAAACTTGGTATGATTAAGTTGTGATTGAAATTCTGAGATTCTATCTCTTAAATATGTAATTTAATGTATTCATGAATAAAATTAAATATTGCAATATTGTGTTTTTGAAAGATGATGATCTTTTTTGTGTGAAGTCACTATTGTAAGGTGACGACCTACAATAGTTTGACTTATGTTATCATCAATCCAGTTCTAAATTAGTTTTGGATTATGATAACAATTGGTTCAAGTTTTGATCCGGATTGTGCCGGATATCTTGACACCTATGTTTATCATTATAATCCAGTTCTGAATTTAGTCGGGGATTATGATAAACTTTCTCATTAGGTCGAATTATGTTCCAGATTATGTCAGAAATCCTAATTTAAATGATTATGTGTTATTTAAAGGAAATCTAGTTCCGAATTAAGTCAGGATTTCAAATAACACTCACTTCTTGTGAATATCAATCTCCGCTCGCTAAGAGGGAGTGTTAAATTATAGCATCGAATTGATTGATATAATCATATTAATCTAATAGTCGATTTCATGCTTATATATATTGTTATTAATTATCGATTATATTGCAACTAAGGTTATCGATGTTTGCATAACAGTCGATATATATTACGACTGAGTGTATAGTAATATGTTACGATTAACTATCGCTCAATAGTTAACGTAACATATCATACGTATATGATATGTTACGTTAACTACCGAAAGGTAGTTAACGTAACACATATTAAATGTTTCAAAGGGTTACATATATATAAAGAGCCATCTTACGGTAAGGGGCATGTCTACGTATAGACATGGCTCTACATGGCTTAAGTCATGCATAGTCATGTCTCTACGTAGATATGACCCTCCACACACATATTAATATGATTCATATGCTGAAGAAGTAGCAATCAATTACAATCGACATTGTCTTCTCTTTGCAGTAATACGATCCAGATTAATAAACATTCATTGTTCTATTAATATAGATATATAAAAACACTTACATATATACAATATAAATTTCCTCTATCAAGATCCTATGACTAACATAATTGAAATATAATAATAACCTTAACTATAATTAAACCCTTGCCATAATCAAACCCCAACCCTGACAATATCCCAATTCTAGGCTTAATTGAACCTAACTATAATCTAATTTGACCATGATTGAAACCAACCTAACACTAAACTTATTTATAGCCCTAGAATTAAGTCCTAAATACAATTAAACTTGAACCATAATCTAATCATAACTGAACCATAGCCCAAAACTTAACCCTAACCCTAATTGAACCTAAACCCAATTGACCTCTAACTCTTACATAACCCTAACCATAATTTACCCCAAATTTTGATCTCAATTGAAATATAATCCTAATTTGACCCTAACCCTAATGTTGTTAAACCCTAACCATAATTGAAACCTCTAATTAACCCCAGTTGAACCCTAGAATTAAGCCCCAACTACAAATTGAACTAGGTAATATAACCATAATTGAACCCTACCCATAAACTTAACCCTAACCCAAATTTAACTCTAATCCTAATCTAACCTTGATTGAATCATAAGCCTAATACGAACCTTAATCCTAATTGAACTATAATCTTAATTTTATATAGCCAAAATCGATAGCCCTAATCAAAACTATAACCCTAATGATAATCCTAATCCTAAAATCTAAGCCGAATCCTAACCATAACTCTAACAATAACCATAATACTAACCATCATGTAAACCCTTACCCTAACCATAATCCTAAACCACAAACCTTGATCCTAACCCAAAAGCCTAACCTTAACAATCATACTAGCAATGATGTAAACCCTAACCCAAACCCAAATCCAAACCCTAAATCTAATCATTATGTAAACCCTAACTCTAACAATAACCTAACCCTAATCATTATCCTAGTCAAAACCTTAACCCTAGTTGTAATACTAACCATGATGTAAACCCTTACCCAACTCGTAATAATTCTAACCATAAAACCTAACCCTAACCCTAAACTATAATCCAAAGATTAAACACTAGCTATAATCCTAATTCCAAACAAGATCATAAATAAAACCCTAAACCAAACCCTTACCCTAACCATGACATAAACCTAAACTCTTATACTAATCATAACCCTAACAATAGTTCCAACTATGATAAACCTTAAAACTAACTATAATCCTAATACTTAACCCTAAACCCTGATCCCAATCCTTAACTCTAACCCTAAAAATAATACTAACCATGATGTAAACCCTAATCATAATCCTAATTCTAATCCTAACCCTAATTCCCAACCCTCATTAAAACGTTGACTCTAACCATAATACTAGTCATTATATAAACCCTAACCCTAACAAAACCATAAACCTAACCATAAAAATAACAATGACATAAATCCTAACTCTAACCATAATCCTAATACAATATAATTTTAAATATTAATTTATTCAATGTCTTCCATGTTGCGTCACGACTGCTACTAGCTTATATACATTTTATAATATATATAAAATACGTCGAGAGATTTCCTTCTCGAGGCGCCTATTTTTATAAATTTCTCTCCATGCAATAGGCACCTCGAGAAGGATATCTCTCGGTGTGTGTATATGTATATATGTGTATATATAGGTACACACATTATAAAATGTATATAAGCTAGTTACCTTACATATGGAGAATGCCTTGCTAGATTGTCACCTAAACAAATGAGGAATTTGAAATTAAAAACCAACAAGTATGTGATCTAGAATGATACCCTATACAAGAGAGCCATGGACGAAACCTTCCTAAGATGTGTCAATAAGGAACAACAACAAAAGATTTTAAAGGCCTTCCATGATGAAGCCTATGGAAGACATTATTCATCTACAGTCGTTGCTTTAAAGATCTTAAGACAATGTTACTATTGGCTAGGGATGTTCAAAGATGCATATCATTAGGTACCTAAATGTGAAAATTGTAAACAATTTGTTGGTAAGCCTAAGTTAGCAGCATTACCCCCTAGGCCTGTGGTGACTGAGGAGCCTTTCTAGCAAAGGGGCTTAGATTTAATTGGGCCAATAAATACTCCTTCTAGTGTAGGGCACACCTACATCCTAATTAGGATAGATTACTTTACAAAGTGGGTGGAAGTCATTCCGATGAAGAAAATAACCTTAGTAGTTGATTGTAATTTTATCAAGGAGAATATACCAATTCGATTTGGAGTTCCTCTAATGTTGATCATTGACAATGCCACAAAATTTTCCTTTGAAAAAGTAGTCCTTTTGTGTTATCACAATGGCATCACCTTATCACATTCGTTAGATTATTACCCCAGGGTAATGGACAAGCAAAATCTAGCAACAAAAACCTAATAACAATAATGAAGAAGTTGGTATCAGAGAATCAAAGGAATTGACACAAAAAGTTATACAAAGCTCTACGTGTAGACTGGATAACCCCTAAGAAGGAAATATGCATGTTACCTTTGAGCTGGTGTATGAAATTGGTGCTGCTCAACCATTTCCATTGGAGTTGGTTGCTTCAAATTTGCAAACTATTGTAGAGGATCGAGAATTTTAGAGTTCCTTGGAGAAGAGGATCATGTATTTGACGAAAAATGAAGAACAAAGAGAAGATATGGTGGATTAAATTTCCTTATTACATCAGGCAAGGGCCAAGCATATCTTTGATAAGAAGGCCAGGCCTAGGATTTTTATAAAAGGAGACACTGTGTTGTTATGTGATAAAAGAAGAGAACCAATGGGTGCCCATGAAAAATTTGATTCATTGTTGAAGGGGCCATTTAAAATCCATTAGGTTTGTGGAAGCAACACATTCAGGTTGTCATATCCATATGCAATTGTCTTGTCTCTACCATACAATGGGAAAGAACTCAAGTTGTATCGATTGTAAAGTAGGTAACCCCTTCCTTGTAATTTAGTAGTTTATTTGTTTTGTCTTTATTTTTGTCATGTGTTGTTGTTTATGTTTAAGTTTTGGTTGTGTGGTGTTAGGAGTCAATCCCTTTGATGTTCCATTTTTTCCCCTTAGTTGTGTGAAACTAGAGACTCTAGGTTCATTGCTTCATCCTTTGTAGTCTTCGTCCCCATTCAGAGCCAACTGATGCTTAGGTTTCAACCCCTACATCAAAGCTTAGAATTTTGGGTTCAATGCTGAGTCATTTGAGCCATCTTCAAAAGTTGTCAGAATCTTTTGTTGTTCTGGAAGTAATTTCGGGATCCAATGTCTCTTTTGGAATTTAGTGAAGTCCTATGTCCCCATTAAGTCTTTGTTTTTGTTTTGTTTCATTTGTCTTATTGGGTTTTGATGTTGTCCTTGGAACTTAATTGTCGAAGTGCCATCTAATTGAGTTTTCTCCCCTATTTGTCCAAGTCTTAGTTCAAAAACAATCATAAGAGTATATCAGTTCCAGAACTCCCATCTGAATCCAAAGGTCAAAGTAGAATAATGATTTCAAATGCAAAGAAGCCAGAAGGTGAAAGAAGAGTGGTAACTTCTCATTCAACATGTCGAGCCCAACAATCAGTTATGAAAGTAACGAACATTCCCGATGATTCAACATGTTGGGACCGACAATCAATTCTGGAAGCTGATATTCAAAAGATAATTCCAAAAGTATCATTGAAACCTGACACTTAGAATGGAACTATACTATAAGCGAAGATTCAAGTCCAAAGTAAAGAAAAGTGGATTTCAGAAAACATTAGCCTAACCTGATGGGAATTTTTGAACTTCCTATAAGGTGTTTTGAGTCCACTAGCTAGTTCTAGAACTGGTCCTATTCTTTGACATACCATAAAAGAGAGATTTATTAAGTCACATTGAGAGGAATAAAGGCATCATCTTAAGAGGTAGTTTGAAATTAAGAGGCGGAGTCTGAGAAGTTAAAAAGAAGCTGACTTTGTTTTAAAAGGCTAGGATGACATAATCAAGTGAATTGATAGTAGTGGTAGGTATGAACAATGAATCCTCGAATGACTAGTATCAATGGAAAACCTTTTGTAGCTTGAAATTATCATTTTTACAATTCATTGTGACAAATAGATGAAAAAGGGAGCCGGGGCATCAAGTTCTCTATGTAGTCGACATTGATTTTTTTTTTGATAGGTGTAGTCGACATTGTTATATCAATAACTTCTCCAACTACTTTGCAACTTTTAATTCAGTTTGTATCTAGAGACAATTTTTAGGGATAAGTCTACATAATTCATTTAAAACTAAAACATAGATCAAAGCCATGAGGTTCAAGCATCTACGTTATGATCACTTAAATGGTCTAGAATGCTAATTTTCTGAGATAGGGGGTACCAAGTTAGGATATGTTGATTTAAATGATTTTTGGAGAAGAATAAGAGATCCTGAAGGACACCTTATCCCTCAAAGGTTAGTGCAAAGAAGGTTAATTCAAGCCGTGAAGTTCCCAGTAGCCATAAACTGTGTCAATTTAGTCATGGAATGCATCAATAGGTATGACCCCATACTAGAACAATCAAGACACACAATGATCAGATTGTAGTGACTCTTGATAGAGCAACACTTTAGAATTTCCTCCTCTGGTCGAATAGTGATGTATATGCTCATAGGGATATCACTTCATCACAATGTGAATTTAATCTTAAAAGGGGGTTTACAGGAACATGATTGCTAAAGAATGGTTCTCACCCTTGAGGAAGGGACAATCCAAGTTGCATAGTACAATTTATAACACCTTCATTAAAGGAGAGATCGCAAACATAGTTGTTTTGTTGCATAGACTCATAGGTGATGAAGACGCCCTTAATTTGGATGAATGAATGTTTTTCTTTATCTAAGTCATCTACTCAAGGTCAGGCTACATAGATTGGGTCGAGATAATTAGTGTCAGATTGCATCAATTAATCACTATGCTTCAATCGAATAGATTCTTCTATATTTCCCCTTACTTATTGTATGCTTTAGCCTGTACTCAACATTGGCCTGGATTGGATCATGTCGAGGGTTTTGATGACATCCAAACACATGGTTTTTACCATGGCCTGCAATTGCAAAATAGTTATGTGGACTTTAGAAGAGTCAATAATGTATTTACCATGAAACTGGTGAGAGAATTGCAATGGCACCATGAACATAGAATCTCCCTTGAAGATACAACCTTAATACAGACCTATGGCAGATATTTCTTGCAATTCCCTACTTTCACTTACATCAGAATTGGTGGCTTTAATGTTTTTCCTTGGAAACTACCCAAATATGTGGATGACAAGATTATCATGATTGAACTTTATAGGCATATATGTGAGGTAAACAAGAGATGTAGTGAAAGGCACAAAGCAAAAATCTCCTTCCCTACCAGTTTAAGAGTATATAGTTGTTAATCATCATCTAATGCCCTTAACATTGTAAAGGCAACAACAAAGTATGAAATGGACACATGATGTTTTGAGAGGATAATTTGATTCTAAAGACTTTGATAAGAACACCATGTTCGTAGTGCCCACATATCATCATATTCCACATTTGGAGGATTTCTAGGCAAATTACATTGATGAATTCGAAGTAAGGAAGAAGGATTGGTCGAAGCAAACATTAAAGTAGATAAAAGACCGTCACCTCCGATTGGATATCACTAGTATCGTGGATGATGAGTTCGATGTTGTGGATCCCTTATACATTTCACACGTGTAGGCTCCACCCTTAGACTTTATTGATTGGAGTAATCCAAAGGAAGATAATCTGGATAGAAGAACACTTGTAGTGATCAAGATGACCCAAATGTGGGTTGCCAAGAAGAATGGAAGTGACAAGAAATCTTCATCTGCGGGGGATAAACAAACCTTGAAATAGGATAGTTCAACCCCTCCAAACCAATCTCCCACTATCATTGTTACACATGTTTCTTCTTCAATCAATCCAACTAACCCCCCGAGAACACTAACCTCAATCCTACATATGGAGGTGGTTCACTACCTGATACTAGAGCTCAAACAACAAATGAAGAGAAAGAAGATGGTGGTGAAGAAGGAGATTGAGAAGCACTAAAATCAAAAGATAATGATAAAGGAAAATGAATGGCTCAAGACAGCTAGTGGTGAGCCTATATCCTCATTTCCTTTCTCTATGCAGAATATAACACCCCTAGTTAAAAGAACTTGGTTTCTTTCCCTCGGTGCAATGCAAAGCGCATCTCAAGTATTATCATCTACTTCATGGCTCCAATCAACCCTATCTAATAAAAGACAAAGGGAAACTTATAAACAACCACCTAAAGATGTCATTGCTCAGATTTTGCAATCTTCACCTCCTCCCAAGAATAAGAAGCTCAAAACTACTTCTTGTCTGGTGGAGAGTCAAGAGTCTGATCATCTTTTCCTTGAAATTGCTCATTTGAAAACTCATAAATATCCTAGCCAAGCCACCCCAGTGCCACCCCAACATATTCAATATCACTCGAATTGACATGGAACCTCCTAGTTTGGATGCAAACTTACACAATTGGCAGGTTTCAGCCAATAGGGTTATGGAGAGAGTAGAGAAGACTAAGCTTGATAAGGACAATTAAAAGCCATGGTGGAAGTATTATCTGAATGTTTGAAATCATTGTTTAGCCCTCTATCAACTCAAGCTTCTAGTACTTTTGTAACAATACTTGATCCTACGTTTGATGAAAATAGAGAACTATTTTCCAAATTGCAAGTGGATAGCTAATTTGGAAAAATTATCCGGGAATGAATTCAGGATCTTAAAGCTAGGTATACCATTCATTGATAACTTGAGCATATCTTATGATGAATTGATAGTAGAAAGGAATATTGTAACATCTAAAACAAAGTTGCAAAAATGGAGGGTATGACACACAAAGCAACAATGAGGTTACTACATAGGGTTTTTGACATAGGGCTCAACATTGTGGTGACAAAAGGTATATTATCATCATAGGATAACCCTTGCAGGACATGGATCTATAGTCTTGGGTGGAAATGTGAATGCATACACAAGAGTGTAATTAATCTGAGTAAGTTGCTTAAAGAGGCAAAGGACATGATCACTAAGTGATGTAGGTTTTCAAAGATATTGACTGTAAATTAAAAAGAAAGGACAATTCAGGGATTGTCTCTGCTAACGAGCTAAAAACAGAATACCAAGAGAATGTTGATACTATAGCCCACCCCTCAATTTTCTGCAAGGAAAAATATAAGGAGTTGGCTCACATTGATGCAATTATGATGTTGTGTCTCAACCATCATTAGACCTTCCTTGCCAATGCCGAAGAGATCAAATGAAAAAAAAAAATTTGGTCTCTGCTGAACAGTAATGTGAACGTCTCAGATCATGATAAAATGGCAATCACCACCAATGCTTTACAAGTATACAAGCAACAACAGGCCACTCAACAACCACCAACATTGACAGGAGAAGTTGGAAAGACTTCATAAAATTCTCTTTTCTATTTTTTCATTACTTACTTTACACTTGTTATTTAAGTTGGCTCAAAAAGACTTCTTTATTTTTATTATTGATTCTTTAAAAATAATCAATTTTTATGTAACTAACAAGACAATTGTTATTGGAAAGACTTTAAATGCAGGCAAAGGAAACATAACAAGGGATCAACAATTTTGGAATCCCCCTTATGCTTTGACATATGAGTGAGACTCAATTTTGATATTACAAGCCTAATTTCAAATTAAATGAAAAAAAACCAATTGCAAAGTTCTAAAGATATCTTTGTGTATCCAATTTATACTTGTATTTGTTCTATAACTTCGATTTCAGGCATTGAACTTAGCATTCTCTCTGGTGTGAGGGTTTCTATGGGTATTTGTTGTTCTTTGTGATTGGAATTCTACGGTTATCATTTTCATTGTGTTTGAAATTAGTATTTTATCTTTGAGTAAAAGCTATTGTTCAAAAATATTTAGTTGTGGTTGTAAATCAATCTTTGAATGGGTGTATGAATTAAAAAAAAAAAATCTCTTCACAATTATTTCATATTGATGAGTAATTGTTAGTTCCTTTACTGTTTTCTAGTCAAAAGCATACCCCCTTATATTCTAAAAATCTAAAAATATCATACCTTTTGATACTTGTTGATTGCAAGTAACAGTGCAAGGTTGGACTAAACTTGTTGCAAAGCACTTAACTTCAATTGCTTCATGCTCATTGATTTGCATGTCTTATGGTTTTGCTGTGTATAAGCAATTTAAAAATCATCCATACCCCTTGAAGATAGCACCTTCTCTTGTATAGTTGTTTATGTTAGCTAAGCAAAGATTGGTTTAATTTTACCACATCATCAATAATCTCTTGCATTGGTAGAGTTAGAAGTAGAAGTAGCTTAGATTCCCAAACTCAATCATTTTTGCACTTTGCTTTATTTGTAGTAGTTGAAGAACTCAAATTGCCAAATCATTCGCATTTAGGAAGTTGATGTCCCATTGAATGAATAGCGTTAAGTCCCTGCGTGGTTACTAGCAAATCACATCAGATTCACTGAGTTATGTCCAACACAAAGTCACTATTTCAGTGTGTAAACGTTGGGATTGCCTTATTTGATCACACAATTGCCAATTGTTTAGCATATGAGGTTTCCTTGTTCAAGAGAGGGCAAGACACTTAGTATTTTATTATGCACATTGGAGTGGTCACAAAATTCACATCAACAGATAGGACTAAGCAATTGGCATTTAACACTGGTACATTTGTAAGTTGATTCTACGAGGTTTGGTTGAACTTGTGTATTGTCCTACTATGATACAAATTGCTGATATTTTCACAAAGCCTCTTGCTTGTGATTGCTTTCAGACACTTAAGAGTTTACTTGGTGTTCTTCATAATGTTAATTATTGGGCCGAAGTGGGATAACTATGAACATTTTCCTTTTCTTGTTTTCCTACAATGTTCATTATTGGAGAGAATGTAAGATAATTAAAGATAATAAAGGTTGCTAGTAAATCGGCTTTTGTTAGAAGACAGTTTTGGAAATTAGTTGGTAATTGTTGATTAGTTAGTTGAGTAGCTGGATTCAAGTGTGAGTCCTATTGCATAAATATGTTGTTTGATCGATGAATTTTGATGTATCCTCCAATTATCATTCGAAATTTGTTTGTAATTATTTTGATAGCTTCAGTGAAGCATGTATAGCACAATTATAAAAAAATGGATGTTAATTTTTCCCAAGTAAATTTTGCCAGTAGACTTGAGCATCCTGAAGTTTCTCTTGATTACTGCATAATCCAATAAGTTAGGCTCTAAAAACTGATGAAAGGGTAGAAATACCATATGGGGGCACATTGCTCCTATAAATTATTCACAGTAGATCCTGCCACATTTAGTTGAAGAAGCTTATGACCTTCATTGCTGTATATGTCGGTGAAATTCAAATCCAAGAACAATATAACCTGAGGAGCTTTTGGCAATGTGGAAATCTAGATTATGATAGCAAAACACTATGGAAAAATTTCAAAACAAATCCCCCATCTTCTTCCAGAATCGGGAATGAAATTTCTGTTCCAGTGATCTTGCAAAACCAACAGTTACGATAGAACTGGACAGTGGAGAAATTGTATAGCACAATTATTAAAGATGAATGTTATATAATTTCTGACAAAATAAACTTCGCAAAGAACAGAATTTTAACTTGTGTTTAAACAGTAATGCTGGAACAAGAACAGATTGCTGATCCCAGGCAATCAGTTTAATCAACAGAGATTTCATATAATATTATAATCGAGGAAACTCAACCACGGAGCTTTAAACTCTAGCAATATTAATGTTAGAAGAAATGATATGGATTAGTACAAAGGAAACATTGGTTTAGTCATGTGAATGGTGTTCAACAGATCAAAATGTTCTAGAATATTTCTTTATTTCATACATAATGGAGGAGATTGACACAAGTTCTTTGTTCAGAGCTGAGCTCCCTCCTATTCGCTTTATGCAATCTGAAAGTCTAGTGTAGTATAGCAACAACTGGGTCAGTGCAGCTTTCAAGATCTCCATACCACAAAGAAAATTACTGAAAGATGTAATTACATCTCTATGCATAAGTTCAATGGTTCCTTTCCAGCGGCTAGCGAAGTCTTTAACTAGAGGTTCTACTTCCTCAACTGTCACAGGCCTTTCAGAAGTAGAACTGGCTTCTTCACCTGCCACTAACATCTGTTAATAGATTGTTCCTTTGGTTATTTGAAACAAGACATGATATTGAGATTTACATAATATGCATACCAGCTCTTGTCTTTACAAATCGAATCAAATCTTTGAAGTGCTCAAGCAAGAGTTCTTCCTGCAAGGAGAAAGCATTCAAAGTGAAACCAAAATCATTTATAACTGCCTATTAGTGGATAAATAATAATTGTTAAGTTTTAATGGATTTACTGGTCATTTCATCATTAACAACATTACAGATTTACATTGAGTTTAATAGCCTTTACATTGATTTACTCTCCAACACAGACTTCCTCATTCCATAGGAGAGAAAATAGATTGTCTCTCGGTTGCATATGGAAGATCCCAATCTCCAGAAAGAAAACTTAGAAAGAATATAATCTTCCTTATCTTGAATTTTGGTGAAGGATAGCATGGAAGATGATGAAAAATGACGATGTAAATTGTACACAACACATACATAAATAAACCATTACCTAAAAAATTTAGACAAAAAAGAAACTGCAATGCAAATATGCTTTGTGCCTCTGGAACAAGATGTACATAGTGGAGCATGTTTAGAATGGTGTACATAGACGTGCAAGAAATCATCTACACAATAATGTATGTTGAGTAGATGGTTGAAAGGTAGTGAAAACTACTGTGCAGAAAATCCCTCCCTTAACTATTAACTATTTAAAGTAATTAAATTGAATTCTATTATAGGCCTGTTAGCACACCTTCTGCATTGTTGACATTTTGCATTTTTTATTCCTGGATCTAGGTTTGCTCCTAAATGTTCCGTTTTTTTTTAAATTTTGAGTTTATGCCCAGCTTTTGAGTCCTAGTGTTATCCTTCCCTCTAAAATTTGAATCCCTGTTTAGTGTAAATAACATGGACTATGCTATTTAAAGTACTTTTGGGTTTATAAATTTTGAAAATGCTTGGGTATCTTTGTTTGAGACATAATGATGCATTACATGTTTGTTGGAAGGGGTAGACACTTCATAGCCTAATTATTTTCCTTTAAACAATGACTAATATTTAGCAGGTCATTTTTGTTTTGTTAGATCGGGAGATGAAGGAAATACAGATTTTATAGATCTTACGAAGTGAATTTCATAATTGCCAAATTAAATATTTAGTTTATGAGAGATACAAGGAAGAAATTCAATGTGTTTTAAAAATGACTAAAAATTATGTGTCAGTATATCCAATGTCAGATGCTCTTCATAGAGTATCTAACTGTTAATGTTATTGTAGCTATGGTCGGATTCCTTCAGGTTGACATAAATAACATAAAGGTTATATATATATATATATACATAATAATTGTATTGATAATATAATATAATATTATTCTAAGATAATATAATTATATTATTATTGTGATAATATAATTATATTTATTATGATTATATATTAATTTTATAATTAATTAATATATAATTAACATTTAATTAATGGGGCCACATGTGAAGAGTGGTGACCCTTGGTGAAAGGGCACCTCTCGCATATATAATGAGATGTGCAATCTCATTTATTAAATAATATAACAATTGAAAGAAAATGCAAATATATACATCGTAATGCTTGGGCAAGACAATAGTGTATTATCTATGGTTGGGAGGGCAATAATGGAGTCATTGCCCGTGGTTCAACGAGCACAATCAGAAAATCAACATGGTATCAGAGCCGACTGGTTTGAAGCCGAGAGTTGAAATGCCAATGGATGTGGCATCGATTAGATATCGTTGTTCAATGTGGATGTCGTGCTACATACTAAGTCGTGGATGCTTAGGAAGATGTCTAAAGCCTACAACTGAAAACGTATCTTCCTTAACAGATTCTCGTCTAGAGTGATAACTTGTTTCACTGCCAATGGATCCGATCACCATAGTTGTGAATGTGAGTTTGACGCAAATGTGATTTGGAGTGGTTGCTGCTCACCATATACGAAGATGCAAATTCCTTGGTGCCAAGCTTCTATGAGGATTACTGAGATGATGTTCGATTTCTTTTATGGTTTCTACACAGCGTATATGGAATGTCCAGAATGAGCGTTTTACAGGATAGATTTTTATTGTCTTACTGGAAAATAACTTCCCGAATCTGAAGAATTTTATTGAATAATATTTTAAAGTTTGACGCTGGAGAAAATCGTTTTAAATAGCACAAAAACGTGATGTGTGATGCACATAAGACATGATAAATATTTGAGCAAATTGGAACATGATATTCGTGTGACCTTTCATAGCTAAATTTTTGTAGACAAGTATATCAGTGTCTATATATTGAATATTTTATTGGACTTGTTGCCAAGAGAGAAATAATATCAATAATATCAGTGCTCGCAATTAAGGTTGGAAACATATTGGCAGAATATCATTGGGCTCAGCCTATTCAATGTGGTTCCAATATACATATTGACCCTGAGATACAAAACCCAAGGATACACGCACATTTCAGTTTCATGAACTCTGCAAACATCAGTTGACACTGATTAATAACTGAATGATGCAATTCTGTTCAGCTTGGTTATACAGTTCCTCGGCATATTAACCGTGAATGGGCGTAGACTCTGCTCTTGGTTGGGAGAATATAGCCTCAATGCCCTCTCCTGTTGCAGTGTATATTCTGAGTTCATTCGATCAGACTGTGAGATGATGGGCCTTTATAGCCATCACGTGAGCTCCAGTTGCTGATGGAATCGCATCAAAGTAACGAGACTCGCCGCGAGTCGGGCGAGTCTCCCGGGTCAGCGAGTCGGGCAAGGCTCGGCGGGTCAGAATGACCCGTGACCCGGGCTCGGCGGGTCAGGGAGTCTGACTCGCCTGACTCGCCGTGACTCGGCTTCGTGACCCGGCCGCGGCAGTTTAAAATCCGGCCTTAAAAAATGTATTAAAACAATGATTTTTTAATTCGTTTTTTTGGTTCTTTTTTATCCTTAAGACCCTAAAAG
>MU221292.1:377660-399578 GCA_018584345.1 Thuja plicata
TTTGTAGCTTCAGTCGTATGATCATTAGAATATATATAATACATGTTGATTAATAATAATATATTATATATGTTATATTATTATTAATCATATGAAATTTAATATTTAATATTAAATTATTAAATTACTCTTAATTAATAATTGATCGATGAAACATTATAAAATCAATTAACTTATGATTAATAGGAAGAGGCATGTCCTTTCTTATAAATAATAATGAATAGACATGTCCCATGAAGGGGCATGTCTCTCCTAGCCTCATTCCTAATATAAATGAAAGAGAGATTGTTGCATTTGAAAAACACATACAAAATAGAGTGCTATTACATTTGCAGCTATCCTAAAACTTAACAGTTTTTGGGTCGTGGTGCTCAAAAGGGTTAGGCGAATTTTTCCTCAAAATTGTGGTTTCAGTTTGAGAAGTTGTTCTCGATATCTTTGGCTTCAAGGAGGGATAGGTTTGTTTTCCCAACATCAAGTTGAAAGTATTTTGGTTATCTTGGTCATTTTTAGAAGTTTTGCAGAATCAGGGAGGGTCTCAGCAGCAAGTTCATTTTGCAAAGCGTTTTGACGAGAAGGGGGCAGCCTTCTCTATGCATTTGTGACCAGAAAGGGGCAGCCTTCTATGTATTTGTGACCAAAAGACCTGTAGATTGTGTTTTGTAGGGTTGTTAGAACGATGGGCTTGAAGGGATGGTGTTAGAATATTGTAATGTTTCTTTAACGGTCATCTTAGTTTAGGTAGTTTTTATTTTTGTCTTTTGCTTACGTTTGTTTCTTTTAGATACATCATAATGTAATTGTCTATATAATGTAACCTTTTTCTTCATTATTGAATATACAAACCATTACAAATTTATCATCTATTGGGTCCATGTAAGAACTCACTGAGTACTTGCTGCAAGTTTGCACCGTGGATGCGAAATTTAAGAGTGCTGAGTGGAAAATTCAGATGTTAGACATTCAGAAAAAATACCTAATGAGTCCTGCAAGAACTCAGCAAGTTCTAAAACCATGATTACATGTATTATATTTTCACTGTCAACCACCATTAGACTATTTGGTGGGTCCATGTAGGAACTCGCTGAGTACTTGCATCATGTTTGTACCCTGGATGTGAAAAATCAGTTGTGCTGAGTGGCGAATTCAGATGTGAGTTAGACATGCAGCGATAATACTTACGAGTCCAGCAAGAACTCAGTAAGTTCTAAATCCATGATTATATATATATATATATATATATATATATATATATATATATACTACCAATCACCATCAAACTATCATCTAGTGGGTCCATGTAGGAACTCACTGAGTACTTGCAGCAAGTTCGCCTGTGGATGTGAAAATTCAGTTGTGCTGAGTGGCAAATTCATATGTGAGTTAGACATTCAGAAAAAATACTTAATGGGTCCTGCAAGAACTCAGCAAGTTCTAAAACCATGATTATATATGTTATATTTGCACTGCCAACTACCATCAAACTATCATCTGGTTGGTCCATGTAGGAACTTGCTGAGTAGTTGCAGCAGGTTTTCACTCCGGATGTGAAATTCAGTTGTGCTGAGTGGAAAATTCAGATGTGTTATTCCGATATGAGTTAGACATTCAGCAAAAAAACTTAGTCCTGCAAGAACTCTGCAAGTTCTAAAATCATGATTATATATATAATATTTGCACTACCAATCGCCATCAAACTATCATCTGGTGGATCCATGAAGGAAGTCACTGAATACTTGCGGCAAGTTTGTACCATGGATGCAAAAATTCAGTTGTCCTGGCAAATTCAGATGTGTGTTAGACATTCAGCAAAATACTAACGAGTCCTGCAAGAATTCAGCAAGTTCTAAATCCATGATTCTATATATTATATTTGCACTATCAACAACCACCCCCCCACCATACCCAAATTTTAGTCCATAGTTCCCCATCCTTGAAAAATTGTCCTTGGATCCCTCCATCCCCCCATTTCAAATCTCCATGAAACATAGACAGACACACAAACACACTTTAGTCAAACCTTGAATCTTAATCTTTGAGAATCATCGGCGGCTTTCAATTAAGTTCAAAGTTCAAACAGCGTGACTGGTATATAATAATGACAGTGAGCCCCTAATATAAATTTAGTTTTGATCTCTGTCTCATCAAATCAACATTAGAATAGAATAGAGGCGAAGTAGGCGAAATGCCAAGATCCACATGATTTCAATTATATCAAATAATTATTTATTGCGTTGATGGAAACTTCAGCTATCAGTAGTTACTAGTATTTGACATACATAGAAACATAAGCTCGGGAAATTAACACAGAGTTCTTTGTAAGATAGATTCCATATTTCAGGTATTCTTGATTTTAGTTAGAGAAGTGGGATTACTGGATGTTGATCCTTCCATACAGTTTACCTTGGAACAGAAATGGATTCACAGATAGGAAACTCCGAGTAATAACTTTTAATGCTGATGACCAAAACAAAGGATGCTGGTGCTCTTAGTAGCGTTGTCATGTGCTCTCTTTCAAACATCAGGGCTTGTTTCTCTGCTCTCTACTGGCCATCTAGTTTAGTACTATTGCTTTTGAAAATCCAGAATAGACAACGCTATACAAAGCACAAGTTTGAAATAAGACTTTATCAAACAGAATGGTTTCTTGTTAAAGCATTTAAGAAAGGGGTAAAAGTATAATGAAAGACATCACACCACAAAAACTGTTGTGTTGCTCTTGAGCAATTCTTCAAACTGCAGCTGAGTCTTTCCTCCTTCTGTACCAGCTTCCTACAAAAGACAATTTTCATTTCATTAATAAATACAACAGAATAATCAGAATGTGTCTGTTCTTTTAATCAACACCATAAATGGAAGGTTCATATGGTCTTGGTTGAGAATGCCCAAATTGATATTTATGGCTAGTTAGAACTTAATATATGAATACATAACACTACTATTCATAGATAAATAAGCAAGTTCACAGAATCTATACCTTTAACACAGCTAGAACCATGTCATAGTTATTAATAAGAAATATTGTTTGCTGCTTTGGTTTGTTGAACATCCGGGCAAGCTTTACTAGAAGGTCATCGACGGCCACACGTAGGCGTTCCAAATTCAATTCAAGCTACATTATACAAAAATTACAAGTTAAAGAAGTCAAGCATAAGAATTTAAACTTGTAGTTCACTTTTATGCCTCTAAACGGAAGTATATCACTAATATTCAAATCATTCTTTCCATTTCCACAAAAATATATAACAAAACTTTGAAAATGACTATGTATAAACAAAAACAACAAAATTCAAGAAGTGAATAACAGAAGAATGATACATAAATTGTTATAGGAGATTAACAACCTCAGTATATTAACATTGTTTTTCATCATACAGACATCTTGAATGACATAAAAACTGTACTCATAGGAAAACCCAAAGTTTCCAGCCTGTGGGGAAAGGGATGTGTTTTGGAGACGGCTTCCCAAAAATTTCAGAGGATGGCACAGAAGATGCACGTCCCAATCAGCTCTTTAGGGAGAAGTTACAACAATTCCAGATGATTTCATGATATTAGATATCTAGCTTCTCAATATCGTAATGACCCCTCCATAGTGATTAACATGAACCTTCCATAAAATCTTGGGAGCTATCTATTACTTTTATTGATGTGGTTACCAATGGCAAATATTGTCACATATTCCTGACTACAAAAAAGATTCTTTCCTTGTAAGTAATGACCACACTAACCTGGCCATCTCCATAATCGACATTGAGCTGAAGAAGTGAAGCAGTAAATTCAGCATAACGTCGCATCACATAGTGGGGATGAACATCATCTTCCCATAATGTCCGCACATTTGCATTACGCAAACTACTTAGATGCATGTCAAAAACCATTTTGAAACGCGGCCACAAAGAAATATTAACCTGCACCACAACCCACTTATTAGTAAATACAGATAGTTGACAAACACCAATCAAATAGAATCCAAGAATCCTTTTCCAGATTGTTTAATAATTTTGTCTTAAAAGTTTAAAACCAATTGCATATGATAAGGGAAACATTAGAGCATGCTTTCTGAATATAAGAACAGTGACAACCTTGTCCAGATATGAATCCAAACATGGAATTCGGCGCCTTGACATAATTAGCTGACAAAAAACAGCATAAACACATCTGTAAGAGTCTAACATCAGTGATTATAAATAGTGTAACAAGAAAAATATTCTGTTCAAAATATCTGACAAGGCATGCTGTTGATAGAGAAAAACATGTCTTGAAGAGGGAATTAAATTCATTTAGCAAGGCTTCTTGATTCTCCAATATATACATGCACAATGAGAGACTAGAATTGTTACAAGAGTGAATACTTAGAAGTACTCAAACTTTAACAAGAACCTATAGCCTAACAAGTTAAAACTTAAAACCCAAACATGCATCCTCAGTTATATATATATGCAGCCATTGAGTGGAAATATGGCAGATGTTTCCAGCAGTGATTTATTACATTGCAGAATTATCAGCTTCCAATAACTTCACAACAATATATTAGATCCAAACTATCTTGTTGAATTATGGCCTTAGTCATATTAATATATATAGGAATTTGTCAGAAAAAAAAAATGCAAAGCATTCTAGCTATTTTTTTCTGTACAATTGTTTTAATGTCAAACCAAATACATTCTTAAATGATTGTAAAATGACAATAGATAGTACACCTTAAAGTATTATTATGTTTTTCTTTCTTTTTATATTGAATTTATCAAATGAAGAGGTTACAATATGACATCACAAGAGCTAAAAAGAAACCTTCTAAACAAAATGAGGATCTACTCAACTAACATAACTCTGGATCACAAGATCAAAATCAGGGCAACCAAAAAATTGATACTACTCTTCTTTGAGTCGCAAATTAACATGCTTCAGGCATTTTCATCAAATATAACATCATAATAACAGAGTTAAAGAGAAAGCTACTAAACAAAATTACTAACTATTAACAGTACCCTGGATCGTAGGATCAAAATCAGGGGAACCATTCCCAAAAAAAGATACTAATTTTCTTTGAATCAAAGATTAACATAATTTGGATAATTACATCAGGTATTATATCCTAAGAGCAAAGCTAATCACATTTTTGTTGCAGTTTTTAACAATGTTCTTTGTGAGCACCATTCTAACATTATCCCGATCCATAGTAAAATGCTCAACCAAGGAAAAGCCACCGTTTCGATCTATGAAATGATCAACAAACAACTATTAAACTCTAGTAACAACTCTGTCATCAGTCATCCAATTATCAGGAACAGAATCAGGGTCAATCTGTCATGCAATTTAGTACTAATAGGAGAAGCTATAATATTAGGGCCTGCAATGTTTGGTCCCACATCAGACAATCCAGGACTATCACCCTGTTCCTCATCATTATTGAAGTCTTGCCAACACTCGGCATGTTTGACGTTTTCTTTATGTAAGGTGACAGAACCATGGCTTATTAGATCACAGAAATCCTCTTTAGATATGTTGAGGAACAGTGTAACATGCAAAACAGCAATAGGGGGGGTGACTTAGAAACACAATTCAGGAACTAATCTCCTGTAATCTAAAACAACACATTCTTCCATTCAGAGGCAGAAAGTTTAATATTAAGGTTTAGATCTTAGTTACCAATGCGCTTGCCTAAACCCTGAGATGCGGATGCTTGCAGAAGCGGATGCGGGAGCGGAGGCGTTAGGGATGCAAAATGTCAAGATGATCGTCATATTCGGTAAAGATGAATAAAGATGACTGTAGAAGGTTTCCTCCCGGACGAAAATCAGTATTCATGTGGCAGATTGGGGAGAGACGATATCTCAGTGCGTTGCATTGGAAATATATGTTTAAAATGTTATATATGTAAAATTTAATATCTCGGTTTAATATATGTTTGAACTTTAAAATGTTATATGTAAAATGTAAGATTATTAATTAATAAATATACTATTATTTAATTTATAAGTAATAAATTATATATGTTTAAAATATTGTATGTAAAATTTAAGATTATTATTAATAATATCATATATATATATGTAGAATTTAATATATAAAAAATAAAACTCTATTATTTAATTATTAAATCCTATTTCAAATGAAGACATCACACATGAATTCACTTATTGTATATATATATATATATATATATATATATATATATATATATATAAACGCACCCAAACGCATCCAAAACCCCCCCCGCCCAAAAAAATTCACGCATCTGCGCACCTGATTCTCGTACTCGCATCCGCATCTACACCCGAATCGGTAACGTAGATTTAGATAATCAAACACATCTTGGGTTTTTCAACGTCTCCACCAGCCCATCAGAGTCTCCACCCAATTTGTTTTGAAAGCTTGCTTTCTAAATTGTCTTTGGTTGCCAAGTTGTTTTAGCATATGTTTATGATGTTTCCTAGTTGGTTTATCATCTTGGCTCAATGGTTAAAGGAACTAATGAATGTGGTTATCAAAGGAACATTTTGGTTGGTGTTTTAAATGAACCTAGATGGTTAGCATGGATCGAAAGATTGACCTAGTCTCCTCAGTTGTAGCCATGTGTCTTTGACCGGCTTGTTTTCGTACGTAGCTCATTGGACCTAGTCCGAGCTCTTGAGGCAACTCGAGGAATGTTGGATTCCCTTCCGATTGCGTAGATGGGTGTCTTGGAACCCTTGGAAGTGTATTAAGATTTCTACTTGTGCATGAACACAAAGCGATCCTTGTCTATACCTTCATGTTGTATGCAATGTTACCTTATATCATGTAGGTATTGATGTAATTGTTTCAAAAAAAAAATTGTGTGTTCTACCCTTAGTTTCTAGGGTTCCTTGATGGGGCATTATATTTGGTATTAGAGCCCATGTTCATACGCTAGGAGCTTTGGTGTTTATGTGCTCATTGTGATTGGTGTGTGGCTGTTTATGGTATTCATTACTGCTCATCATTGCTCCTTCATTACCTTAGCATGGCTTAAAGATGTGTTGATGATGATCGTAATTTATATCTTATTATGTTATGTAGGATGCCTCCTAGGAACATGAATAGTGGACGGAATAGAGATGCTTGTATGGGCACAAGATAGAATCTTAGACAAGAGGATCATGAGGACGATTAGTAGGATCATCAAAGGGGTGGTTAGGGTGATGGCATTAGGGATCCTCAAATCCTTAATTTACTCACAAGAGAGATCAAGCAATGGTGGATGAGAATTCTATTCTAGCAGGACATATGAGAGACTTTCTTAAGTCACATCCACCCATGTTTGAGGGATCTTATGGCGGTATAGAGGCCGAGACTTGGTTGATAGATCTTGATTGTTGCTTTGTCATGCATGTGTATGGGAGCAACACTAGGGCTCAGTCTGTCATCACGCATCTCAGAGGTTTTGCATGTACTTGGTGGCACATAAAGGAGCACAAGCTCCACTTAGATATCGCTTTGGTTTCACGGGAGATCTTTTAAGAGCAGTTCCACACATGTTTCCTCTCTAAGAACTTCTATCAGAGATGTGTCGATGAGTTTCACGTGTTGTGTCAATTGTACATGACAATGGACTAGTACGAGCATATGTTCTTTGACCTGAAACAGTATGCCAGAAATTAGACAATGAGCCTGTGTTAGTGCAGCATTTTGTTCAGGGCCTTAATGCTCGTATTAGTGGTGAGGTTCAGGTTTGTCAGCCCAGGACTCTAGATATCACTATCGAGAAGGCGAGATTGGTTCAGGAGAACATAGTCAGGGGCCTTGGAGGTCGAACGGGAGTAAAGGTTAGTTTTGTACCCCCCTCTGGATTGGGTGCATAGGGTACTCAAGCACAACCCTTGGGGTCTTCTAAGGCACATTTTACACCTAGAATTGGTCACCAACAACAACAAAGGCAGAGGTTCTCTCATGGTTCTTCTCATAGGTAGGAATATGGTAGTCACCATTCAAGACATCAAGGTGATCAACGTCTTAGATAAGATCTTGTGAACCAGTAGCTAGGAGCACACCTCAGAGGAGTCAACAGAGATCTAGTAGGCAGTTTCTTTCAATCGAGTATACATTTTGCAGATCGTAGTTATGGTAGAGGAGGATGTTTCTCTTGTGATTAGCAAGGTCACATAGCTATTCATTGTTCTTAGAGATCAGTTCCAGGATCTAGTCACAGGTTGGTTGCTTCATAGCCTACGGTAGGGGATGCAAGTAGGTCCAACAGAGTATTTGCGACGGTTGAGGTTGAGCATCAAGGCATTGTTGTTGAGACTACAGTTGTGTTATGTGGGATTTTTACCTCTATTTAACTTGATTTTTGTGCTTTAGATTCCTTTATTTCCCCTTTTCTTGTGGAGCGATGTGGACTAGTGGCGACAAGGCAAGTTGATTTTTGGCAAGTAGAGTTGGCCACAAGTTCTAAGGTGGTTGTAGACTCTATAGTTTGTGGTTGTGTTGGGTATAGGTACCTTCACCACCACCGTAGATCTTTGTATCCTACCCTTGGGATCCTTTGGAGTTGTTTTGAGTATGGATTGTTTAGCTACCCACCAAACTTGTATAAATTGCCGACACAAGTTGGTACAATGTTTGGATGACACAAGTGGGTGTTTTGAGCTAGATGGGGCCCAAAGACCTATTTCACTTCGTATGATCTCAGCTAAGCAATTGAAGCAGAGTATACAACAAGGTTGCTAGTTGTTCCCAGTCTCTGTGAGTGACCTCGATTGTGGTGAGAATCAAGAGGTGTATCTTGATCATCACCCATTTCTTCATGAGTTTGCAAATGTGTTCCTAAGTGAGATTCTAGGCATGTTGCCTAAGCCTGACATAGATTTCCGCATTAATCTCATTCCTAGAGCAAAGCCCATTTCGAAGGCACTGTACCATATGACCTGACCGCTCAAGAGTTGACTGAGCTTCGTTTGCAGTAAGAGGAGTTGTTGGCTACGAGTCATATTTGTCCTAGCGTTTCCCCTTGGGAAGCACCAACCATCTTCATTAAGAAGGATGAATCTCTTTGCTTAAATGACGACTAGTAATTGAATAAGGTGGTGGTGAAGAACCGATATCCCTTGTCAAGGATTGATGTCTTGTTTGAGTAGATGGAGCTAGCATGTTCTCTACGATTGACCTCAAGTCAAGGTATCGTCAACTTTGCATTCATGAGGATGACATTCTTTGACAACATTTTGTGCCCGATATGGACATTATGAATTTGTAATTGTCCCTTTTGGGCCGACCAATGATCCATCGGTGTTCATGAGTTTGATGACTGGAGTGTTTTGCACCTACATTGATTGATTTGTCCCAGTTTTTCTAGATGACATTTTGGTGTATTCGAGGACGATGAACATGAGGGCAACTTGCATCAGATTTTGGAGTGTCTTTGTGACCATTAGCTTTATGGAAGCCTAGCCAAGTGTGAGTTCTTCCAAACAGAGGTGAGGTATTTGGGGCATATCATCTCAGGAGAGGGTATTGCAGTGGATCCCTCTAAGATCCAGTCCATTATGGATTGGCAAATGTTGACCAATGTTTTAGAGGTCTGTAGTTTCATGGGTTTGGTGGGTTACTATGATTGATTTGTGAAGGACTTTCCTCCATTGGCACATCACATCACTTCTCTTCAACGGAAAGGGAAGAAGTTTGTTTGGTCAGAGTAGCGTGTGGTAGGTTTATAGGCTCTTAACGAGCAATTGACCAATACACCTATCTTGGCAGTGTCAGATCCCGCAGGTGAGCTCATGGTGTGCATTGACACATCCTTGGACAGTGTGGGGGTGGTTCTTGTGCAAGAGGAACACGTGATTGCATGAGTCTCGTAAGCTCAAGGATCATGAGCTAAACTACCCCATCCACGATTTGGAGTTAGCGGCAGTAGTGGATGCACTTGTGCATTGGAGACAGTTTCTTTTGGGTCACCGGTTTGAGTTGCATAGTGATCATCGCAACTTGCAGTATATCTTTACTCAGTTGAACCTAAATGCACGATAGTGTTGTTGGATGGAGTTTCTCTGTGACTACGATTTTAATGTTTATTATATCAAAGGGAAAGAGAATGTTGTCAGAAATGCCTTGAGTAGGAGAAGGCATGAGATCTCAGTTTTGGCTCTTGGTGTAGATTTGCGTAGTCGTATTCTTGAGGCATTACCTGGTGAAACTTGGTACTAGGAAGTGAGAGCGGGGATTGAGTCCCAGAGAGCCCTTGTGGGAGGATTTGCAAGTTATTCCTTAGATTTGGATGGACTTTTGCAGCGCCTTTTTCGTATTTATGTGCCAATTTCAGGTGATCTTCATTCTTTAGTGTTGTTAGTGGCATATCATGCATTGTACTCAGCACATCTTGGCATCAAGAAGATGCATGTCAAGCTTAGACAGATGTACCATTGGGCAGGGATAATGCATGATGTTGCCAATTTTGTCGCTAGATGCCTTGAGTGTCAGAGGGTGAAGGCAGAACATCAACATCCGAAAGGTGTTTTGCAAGTGATTTTATTACTAGGCTACCTATGTCATCACGATGCTATCATGGTTACTATGGACAAATTGTCCAAGGCGGCTCACTTTTCCCCTATGAGATCTTCCTATACTGATGCATGTGTAGCATGTGTTTATGGAGGATATAGATCAATTGCATGGGATACCTCGAAGGATCATTTCAAATCGAGACCCAATCTTCACATCAACTTTGTAGACTTCCTTGCAACATGCATTGGGTGCTCAGCTTAATTTTAGTTATGCATACCACCCTAAGGATGATGGATAAACGGAGGAAGAGAACCGGGTTCTTGAGGATATGCTTTGAATGTATGTGATGGATCAACAGCCCCAGTGGGAGGACTACTTGTACTTGGTAGAGTTTGCCTATTATAATGGGTACAATAGTTCTCTTGGCATGTCTCCTTTTTCAGGCCTTATATGGTCGACCGTGCCATACACCTTTGTGTTGGGATTCTTTAGAGGGCCATGTTGCTTTGGGTCCTAAGATGCTTCAGGATAAGGAGCAGCAAGTTGTTTGGATTAGAGAGCATTTGGTTACCACTAAGGATCAACAAAAGAAGCATGTCGATGCCCAAAGGTTGGATCGTCACTTCTTCGTAGGCAACCATGTGTTTTTGTGAGTTCGGCCACAAAGAGCTCCATCCATTATGGGAAAGGCTCTAAGTTAGCATCGTGTTTTGTTAGACCATTTGAGATCCTTGAGAGGATTGGTCCTATTGCCTACTGCCTAGCGTTGTCACCTAGCCTATCTCGCATCCATGATGTATTCCATGTTTTTGTGCTTAGACAGTATATTCCCAATGTAACCCACGTACTTGATTGGGGTGCTTTACAGGTAGAGGACGGGCAACTTTCTTTGGAGCCCATCTGCATTCCTTAGCATCAGAGGCTAACCCTCAAGGGTCAAGACTTAGAGCAAGTAAGGGTCCAATGAGACTCGAGCAATGAGACTTCAGCTACTTGGGAGGATGCTTCATGAATGAGAGATTTGTACCCCTATCTTTTTGTAGGCTTCCAAGAGTAAACCTAAGCTTGGGGAGAGGATGTAGTTTCTCCCGTGGTTGCATTTTGTCATTGCTTTATTTTGATCTGAGCTGGACTCTGCTTCTATTAATTTGTGATTCTTCGTATATTATTCTTTTGGTATTGGCATTCATATGATGTCCCCACTTATAGAGTTATATTCTTTTGATCATGCAGATATTACAACTGAAGTGTATAGTAGTTTATACTTGTGATTTCAGTGATGATCTTGTATACATGATGACTCTACAATGATGTGACATGATGTTATATGATGATTTATGGATAATATATATTGAGGATATTTTTTATATTGATCTTGATGTGATTTCATGTTGCTTCATTGATGTTGTGCTAGTGATGTTTAGCCCCCTTAACCATGTTTTCATATAGAAACATTTTATTATCTAATAGATAACACAAATTTCTTGGAAACAAACATTAAAGTTGCAGCTTTAATGTGTAAAAGTGTATACTTACTCTCTTTAAATAGTAAAACTTCCCCCAAAAGTGTCAAAACATGAGAACCAAATCTAAGGAGGTGCATTATGCATTTTCACCCATTGAGGAGGCGTGCAAACCACAACATCTAGGGCATTTGACTTGGGACTCCGAGACAAAGCTCTAAGATATAGCAATGCATGTTCTAACTATTGATTCTAAACCCCTTTTTTGCATATCGGCATTTTTTAAAAATGACCATAAACAACTCTGGATGCAAGACCATGCAAAAGGCTAAATGAATTCACATTTCTTGTCCCAAACAAAGGCCACCCAATCATCAAAAATCTTCTTGACAGAAACGAATCTTTATTTAGACAAACAAGAAAAATGGCTGTGCCACTAAGTCTTTCCTCTTCTTTTTTACCTTGTTCATTTCAAGGTTAGGATACAATACTATAAGTCTCTTAAGGCACAGAGGTTGTTTACAGAATCTCTCTCCTCTGGCAAGTTCCTCACCTTTGAATAAATTAATTGAAATCTCTTCCATGGTAGCTTCTTACAGAAAATCGTGCTGATTTTGGAAACACAATCAATTCTTCTGTTCATAAGACCTATTTATAGCAACTTCCTAAAGCCTTGACTTTGATTACCATCATTTTTTCCTGCCATAGCTACACTAGAAAAATCCTTATCTCTTGCATTTACTTTCAACTCATACTTCATAAATTCAATATTCCAATGAAAGGCCACCACACCCAAGAGATAAATTAAACACAACACATCAATATGGATCCCCATCCATCACACAAATTGAGATGACTAGAGGTTAAAAAAGCAAGCATAGGACAATTAACAAATAAAAAAACATTATCACAAGTAAATTACAAACAACACTTAACAAATGAAGAGCTAGAAATAAGTATCACCAAGGAGATGAAGATTACCAATATGGCTACTTTGCAAGAAGGAGAGCTCCAAGAGCATTAATGGAGGACCGCTGCTATCTTTTTGGTCATTCAAAGCTGTTGGGGATGTCAATGTAAGCCTACTTCTACATCAGAAATACTATTGAGTCACTGGGTCAATATCATCCAGGTTTCCGAGGATGCTATCTGAATACCACAAGTCATTACTATTTTTTTGGTCATTCAAAGATGGTGGGGATGTCAATGTAAACAATACTTCTACATCAGAAATACAGCCCCCTCCCATATCCAGTCAGTGATTGGGCAATTGTAAAAAAACATCTATCTCCTTTGATATTATTATACTTTTTCAACCCAAAAAATTAAAATCAAGAATACCAGGTGTACAATCATAAAAATGTGTATGCAAGTAGAGGGTTGAAACTATTTAGTATTAAGTCATTGCTCTTAGCATGTGAGAAGAAATAAAAAAGGTCCATAAATCTTCAAGGTAAACAGTACTTGTAAAGCAGCAATGCCAACACACCTGTTTATAGTCTAGACAAGCACTTGGGAAATTATGAAAATATTTATCTCCCTTAAATATTATGCTGTTTTATCCCAAAAACGAAGAAAAAAGAACACAAGATATGGAATCAAATAACCTGGACATGCAAATAAAGGGGTGCACATTATTTGGTGTCAAGCTATTCTATTCAGCATGTATGAAGCAATAAACAAAGGACCATTACATCCTCAAAGTTATTGTTTCATTGAACAAGTACTTCATTCTTTCATTCCTCAAAAACAAAACAGGATCTAAATTACAATATAGATATTAACTGACAAAGAATAAGAATGGCAAATTAAGTTTTGCATGTAAAAGAATAAATCAATTTAAATTCTTCTGAGTTCTGTACTAGTTGGGGCTTATTTTTTAAGGTTAACCCAAAATATGTATATTTTATTTTCCTGTTTTCTCACTTTTTTGTTTTTTCTTTGCATCTAGGGCCTTTTGTATCCTTGCCCTTTGCTAATGTACCAGCTGGAAGTTCTAGCCTCTTTGATCTATTCTTTGGACATTCATGAACATTAATATAGTTTCTTTCTTTCATTCATTCTTTCTATGGTAATATATCTTAATGATGCATAGAAAAGAAATGATGTTTAGTCTAAACCTTTCAAGAAAGGAAAACCTAGAAAGAACCTTGTTATCATCCAAGAAAGCATTTTCAAGTAAACAGTGAGAAAGCATTTGACTGTGTAGACATACGAAACCAAATCAAATAGTGATGACATAAGTTATCACGTTGACCTACTCTAATATTAATTAAGACCAACCAATATTTCAAAAATATAAATGATTACCTGGTGATGGTGTGTTATACGAATCATAAGCATAAGTCCGATTGCATCAAAGAAATTGGGGAGAATAGCATTAAAATGCTCATCAATTACTGCGAATGGTCCTGCAGATTTCATCAAAAGGACAAGATACTGAGTATAAGAATATAAACACTACTGCACTTAAACATAAGGAATTGAACAGCTTGAATAGCACATACTGAAGTATTATGATGATCCCATTCTCCAGAAAGATGTCAGCATAGCCATATATTCATACACACATAATGACCTGTACAGAGACTTCCAAATTATACCTGAAAATATTTCATAGAAAATTGCATCTTCTCCAAAGAAGTTGTGGCTGAACAGATACCTGTGGAAAGACATACGCATAATATGTGAAACAACAAAAAGAAATATCATAATTGGGAATAAAAAGCTGCAGACTGATAAAACTTAAAGAATTTGACCAATGCACTTTCATACTCAGAAGTAGCTGTATCCATAAGTAGTTTGTGCAGGCTTCGGAAGAGAACTTCGTATGGATATTTGGCTCCACTTGCTTCAGCTATATGAGGGATCAAAGCAGGCTGATCGATTTCCTGTAGAAATATTCTTCATTAAACTAGATGTAATTTGCCTAAAATAGTGTGACATTACAGATATGAAACAAAATTCCTCTGAAGCCACATGGTTGTGGCACTAGCAAACGGCAGCGAGGATAATTTTTACAAGAGGAAAGGCATGGGTGAACTGTGAGACCAATAATAGAAGGAAAATAGAAACTGAATTAAAGCAAAAACCAAACAGATAATTGCAGATAAGATCCTGATGAAAGAAACTAACGCTGACTAACAAAAGCCACTAAAGATGAAAGTGAAGAGAAAAAATGCACTATAGTGTGACAGACCGTAACGATAAGAATTTCAACATAAGAAGCACCTTAAGAATATTGAATCGGTCACCCAATGCAAATACAGCTGATCGGTTCTTCAATGGCTCCCTTGCTCTAGAAAATAAGCTTGTACTCCTCGTATCAATTCCAATCAAGTCATTTGCAGATGCTATATCCAGCTGCAATTTCTCTAGTGCTTGTATGTATGCACGAAAATGTGCACTGAGTACCTACAAAGCGGTCGTTAAAAGTTAATAACATCTTACAAGTTCTGAGAGAATGTCCTGTGAAGACATTTTTCACAATTCAACTAGAGAGTAAAACACACCTATACCTTGAGAATGCATGAAAGATTTTGGTAACGTATATATTTAGAGAATATTTATAATAGAATCATCAAAGAAACCCATATCAATGTTTTAGATAATGTCTATAAACCCAAATCACCATATTTTCAATATTAAATTTGTAATTCAAGAAATTATTTTCAAATCTTGAGACTTCTCAAAAATGCAAGGAATAATATGTTCTTTTATGTGTTGGCCCATTTTTGAAACCTGGCCAAATTTAAACTTTCAGATCCTATCTCCGTCCCACAAATGATAATTCCTATAATCTGCTTAATTCTTGCATGCATCCTTTGATACCCTTAGAAGAGAATTTGATTATCACCATTGCCGTGAAGATGTTCGTTAATGAGCACTGCTAAAGGAAAGGTGAAAGTCCAGATTTCGATAATGCAGCCATGTCAATTCTTGTTTGCACTCGATCATGGTTTCAATTTAGATTTTAAAGAAAGGGGGCTTACGGTGTTGTCGGGTGATATCAATAGATCGTGAATGTCCAAGTTCTCCGACTGTGGCACAAAGGTTCCCAAACCAGCGACTCCCTGACAACACTAAGTGAAGCCTTGTTTGTGAAGATGTGAACATGGGATTATAAGCACGGCATTCAGTCAATTGTGGCTGGCGGTATAATTCCGGACTCGATGAGCACTTTTAAAGATGGTTTTGAAATAATTTTAAATTCCGGTGTGAAGTTGGGATGTCGGCACTCTCTTTAAACTTGGAACCAAGTGGAAGATGTTGATGTTTTGTAGCTTCTGTCGGATAAATCCTATGAGACTATTGAAAAATATATATATATATATATATAGATAGATAGATATATATCTAAAATAGTATTAGGAGAAATTAATATAATAATGATTCAGAGATATTATATGTGTGTGTGTGTGTGTATATATATATTTATGTAGTTACATAATCAATCATCATTATATTAATCAGATAATAATGAATAAACATGTCCCATGAAGGGACATGTCTCTCCTTGCCTCATCCTCAATATAAATGCAAGAGAGATCGATGCATTTGGAAAACATGGAAAATATAGAGTGCTATTACATTTGCAGCGATTCCAAACTTTAACATGGTATCAGAGCCAGGGTGCAAATGTAAGAGAGCAGTTTGTTGATGGTGAATGTGTGACTGTCTCAGAAAATATAGTCTCAGTACATAGACCATATCTCACAAATACACTATTGGATTTTGCTGCATTTTGGATATGTTGGTGATAAACAAATTGCGAAGAATCTCACCAGAGCGATTGAAGAGAAAGTGTCGGATTCAAAAATTATGACCAACTGTGTACAAGTCTATGTAAAATCCAGTGAGTGAAGTTGTGTTGCAGAATTTTGTCTACACCAAGTGCAAAGAATAAGGTCAAGTGAATTCTATTAGATTTGTTAAGAAGCAAACATCAACGATTATATATTGGCAACTATGTCATTTCTGAACACGGTGATTCATTGAAGACATAATTTACGCACTGATATTTGAATAAAGTGACTTGATTAAAGAAAAGAAGCGTTGTTTAGTAAGAGGTTGCAGACGATGAATTTGCAAAGTATACACAACGATTTCCATAATGATTAGTTAGACCTTGTAGCGGCTTTCCTTAAAGAGATATATTAAATTGTTATGATCGTGGTCAAGCATTAACAAAGAAGCACGTATTCAAAGAAGGGTGTCTCTTTCTAGAAAGCAAGCATTAATTATAGTGTCACCTTTCTTGGAGCAATCAAGTCATTTCACAAGAAGACATGAGAATTGTTCAACGATATAAGAGTGGGAATTTTACATTGTGGGGGGGAATAATAACCAATGTTACATTCCCATTTGAACCATCCTTAGTGGGGAGATTATTCAAAGGGGAGATGTCTCTCAAATAATCTGAGAAGGTGTTTTCTGATTTGATGTATATGAACCTTCATTGAAGCAACTTGTGTCAAGGATGCTGATGTGCAGATAAGTATTTATTATCCTTGAATATTACATTTATCTACTCATTGTAGTCTCTCTCTCATCTGTATTTCTATACGTACTATAAGAGTTATTTGCCTTGATCTTTTCCGCATATGCTCTTGCAAGAAAAGAAGATCGATATCAGATTCAGAGGGAGTTTGACACTTCAAAGTTAACTTTGGACGAGGAGCTCAGAAGATTGATATCAGATTCAGAGGTTGTCTGATAGTTTATCTTAAGCAATCTTGGATGAAAAGATCAACACATTGATATCTGCTCAATGAGTTCTTCTCTGTGAGAGAAGTTCGAGGTGAAATCCCTTGTTTCCACCCTCTGCGTTGAGGCATGGTGGATGTCATGTGTGTGACTCCATGTTTTTAATGGGCCTGCCCACTATGTAAATCATGAGGAAGTGACGACTTCCAAATGATTATCACTTGTATTTGTAAAAGTTATTGGAAGGGGACGATCTTACAATAACTTGACCTTCTATCGTGATAGACATTTTATGATGTCTGAAACAGATCGTGATAGATGATATCTTGCATGGTGGATTAAGTTCATTAAACAGACCATGGCCTTCTATTGTGATAAACATCTTATGATGTCTGAAACAGACCATGATAGATATCTTGCATGGTGGATTAAGTTCCTTAAACAGACCATGGCCTTCTATTGTGATGGACATCTTATTATGTCTGAGACAGATCATGATAGATCATATCTTGCATGGTGGATTAAATTACTTAAACAGACCATGAATGTTCCTGTGGTAAGTATCATTGACGATACATGTGCACATTACTAATGAACATTTTTGAGTACTTGGTGAATATCATGTGACTTGATATTATGAGGCCATTACTCCTGATATCATGAGATGATACCTAATGGTGAATATCTTCTGATCAAAGATATTCTTAAACATGTCATTCTTGATATTACGCTGAGGTAATATCATATCCTGTGTTTATCCTCCCTAGCTAAGAGGGAGTGTTGATGTTTTGTAGCTTTTGTCGGATAAATCCTACGAGACTATTGAAAATATATATATATTTTATTATGTGAGATATAATATATATAGATATATATATAAAATATTATTAGGAGAAATTAATATAATAATGATTCAAAGATATTGTATATGTGTATATATATGTAGTTACATAATCAATCATCATTATATTAATCACATAATAATGAATAGACATGTCCCATGAAGGGACATGTCTCTCCTTGCGTGATCCTCAATATAAATGCAAGAGAGATCGCCGCATTTAGAAAACACAAAAAATATAGAGTGCTATTACATTTGCAGCAATTCCAAACTTTAACAGAAGATGGTACAAAACTTCTAGATTCTCTTCGACTACCTGACAAGCTTTATTAAGCAAATTTTTAAACTTGGAACCAAGTGGAAGATGGTATGAAACTTCTAGATTCTCTCCAACTACCCGACAAGCTTTATTAAGCAAATTTTGAAAAGTTCTATATCCACGTATTGTCGGTGAGACGGGTTAGGCATGTAATTGGATTTCCAAACATGTTCAAAGGTTTATGATCTCTCCCGACTTGCCGATAATGCCAATATTTGGAAAGATCCAAGAATTCAAAAGATGAAAGATAAGCCCCATGGCAAAGGTGATTTTGAAGTATCATTGAAATGAAGGGGGATGCATGCCATCAAATCAGGACAATGGATTGGGTCACCCAGCCAATGGCATCCTCATCACTGACAAAGGCCACCATTATGATACTAAATTGACTCGTATTGCCAGCGCAGTCGGTTATGCAGAGGATCACTCTAACCCAAATTGCTCATGAATGGGAAGCACCATGGTTGTTTACAATCAAAATATTTTGCACAGCTCAAAAGTTCTCCAACTCCCTAAATTCCCCGACATGGTTCCAATTTAATCCCAAAGCCCCAACTTAGTAGTATGGGCCCACAAGGATCAACGCGTGTATTTGGTGAAGTCTTGTGTTTAACCGGCAAGTCTACTATGGTTTTTGGTTCTAAAGCAATTCAAATGATGAGAGTTGGATGAAATCATACCATGAAAAACAAAACACCCAATTCGAACAAAATGACATCCACACATTAATTTGTTTCAATGTTTGAAACAGTTATTGGAAGGATTTAGAGGCTTGACAGAGTCCAGAACTGTCCAAGTCTCCTTACTTCTTCAAAAACATATTAAAGTTATGCTTCGATAGTGATTACAAATACAAAAGAGGATCCTCATAAATGTATGAAAATGAAGTCGGTTCCAAATGATCTAGGCTCTATTGTTCTTGAAGAAAAATGCCCGATCCCAAATCATATAATGGAAGCTCCGAAATAGAGTATGGGCATATACCGAAGCAAGTAAGACAAAAACAAAATTGCAGATGTCATGAAAAGCATACACGCAAAAATGAGGAAATCACGGGTCAAAATGAGGTCTTGAAACATAGCTTAGTCTAGTCGATTTTGAAGAATTCAGTTCTCCTTACTGGAAACACATTATAAATTCTATGAAAAGAACTTACCCAAGCTTGCCTTGCTATTATGTATGTCAGTGAACCTGGAGGATTATAGGAAAGGCTTTATCCATCTGGTGTTAATGTCTGGACTGGAAGTTATCAATAATGTTTCATGCTATTTTTGCAATGTCCCCAATTTAGCAGGTTCCAGGAATATGTAGAGGTTAGCTCATCATCACGAGCTTCGTGAGCTAACGCCTTGATTTGAGGGTCTTAGTTAGTTGACTTATTTTTTTAGTAAGTCAGTGATGGCAGTTTCCATTTCTGGCAGACACCTAGGTGCTATATTCAGTCGGTGATGATATTGGCACTTTCAGTGGTATATATTGAGTTTAGGTTATAAATTGCTTTTGGGCGCCTAGTGGGGGTATTAATCATTAATCCACATGGAATATAATCCTAAGTCTTAAAAGCAATGCTTTTAAGTGATAGATGCGTTGAAGAAGCCTTTTAAGTGAAAAGTGTCTGTGAAGTTTTTAGCTTTGGAGTCATTTATTATTAATTCAAAGTTATTAAATGAAGGCTTCTAATTAAAAAGTGTATTGATGAAGGCTCTTTAGTGAAAAGTGTGTGAGAGAAGCTATTTTCCTTTGGATAATTCGCACCTTGCATAAGCAAATATTGTGAGCGAAATCAAGGGTTCGATCAAGCATTCAAATGAGCAACATCATGCTTGCAACAGCGAACTTAAGGCATCAAGATCAGACCAATTTGTGATCAGCTAGACTTAGCAAAGTTGATCAGCATCATAGGTACATAACAGGGATAAATACTATACATATCAAAGCTAAAAGGGCAGATTTAGTAGAAGGCCAAATTAGGGCAGATTGGCGACATATTGTGAGCAGACCTTGATAGCATATATGCAGATTGGAATCAATCTAAGCATTGGTTATATTCAGATTTGAGCGCTAGTTATTTACAATATTGGATCAGAATTGGATAAGCCCTAGGTGGGCTATATATGAACATTGAAAGAAAACAAATTGTGGAGCTTAAAGACATTACCTTAGTCTGATTTCCGGGTATTATCTATCCTTCTTTGTGTTTATTTATTCATAACCTGTGCTTAGCTCTTCGAAGACCTCTATAGATTGTATATTCCTTGTTAGAATCTGAAAAATTAACATGGTATCAGAGCCTAGGTAGAGTAAAAGATCCATTTTCAGATTTAGGAATTCAGTCTAACTCTTTCAAAACTAAGAAATACTATGGCAACTGAGGTTTGGCTCAAATAGTAATTTGGCTTTACATCTTATTACATTTTATGAGGGTTTTTATTTGCATCAAGATCTAGGATTCTGATTATGCAAATTCATTGGTCCTTCTACGCCTAATATTGATTGGCTCCTATGTTGTGAAACCATCTCATAATTGGCTGGAAAGATATGGGTAAAATTGTATCAATACATTCTTGCATGTTTTGAAACTATACGATTGGCTTTCTTAGGGTAAATTACAAAATATTTGGAAACATACATTGAGAGGAGTCTAACCTTGTGGACATTATCAGGTAAACCTAAGCTTCAGAGGGAGAAGATAGGATCTATATAAACCTCTCACCATATTGTTCCAGAGGGAGTAGATCATCTTGAGTGGCATAGGCCCCAGAGATCATAACCTGGTACGACTCTAAACATTCACGAATAATAGGAATCATGGGCATAGGCATACTAACAATTTATCCCTGTGTGGTTCTGTAGAAGGAAACCCACCTTAGTGCCTGACTTAAGAGTGAGTTTAATCGTGGGCTCACTTAAACCTGGTTTTGCAGTATAAACTCCTTTCTTCACTTTTTGCATTCTAATTGTATGAATGTGCGGGATCGTTCCTATTGACATAGTCGTTTGACATAGCTAGTTAATTGTTATTAGCTGATTATGAATGTGTAGGATTGCATACTTCACTTTGGTATATATGTATGGGAACATTAACTGTTTTATTGGATACATACATTATGATACCTTGACAT
>MU221292.1:401755-419657 GCA_018584345.1 Thuja plicata
GCATTGGTTATATTCAGATCTGAGCGCTAGTTATTTACAATATTGGATCAGAATTGGATAAGCCCTAGGTGGGCTATATCAACATTGAAAGAAGACACATTGTGGAGCTTGAAGACATTACCTTAGTTTGTTTTCCGAGTATTATCTATCCTTGTTTGTGTTTATTTATTCATACCCTGTGCTTAGCTCTTGGAAGACCTCTATAGATTGTATATTCTTTGTTAGAATCTGAAAAATTAACAAGAGTTATGTACAGTTGTTAGCTGACAGGGAACACCTACTTGAGTGGGGGAGCACCTGTTACGAGGCATTATTGGGGAAAGAGGAGGATGTAGTTGAGCTCACCCATGAGCTTCAGGCAACTTCTAGGGTGTTAGAGAGCACCCAACTAGCTCTTCAGGAGTCGCAGATGTAGTTGGGGAAGGTGACTATGGAGTTGGATCCAGTACAATCTATGCCAGCCACAGATTCAATTCAGCTATATATAGTGGTGGTTGGTGGTGAGTCGGCTTCCATGGATGGTAGTGATGGAAGTTGTAAAGAGCCTGCCTAGCTCTATCACTGAATCGTTACAATTTAAATGTTTGACAATTTTCAAAACACTTTGCAAGCAACCAAAACTGATTTTTCTGAAGTGAGTATGCAATTGTGAATTTGTAATTGAAAAGTTTTGCAATACCATTACATGAATTTCAAATCACAAAGCTTGTAACAACAAATTACAATACTTCGAAATTGAGACAAAAACAATTCAGCATTTCATACCTAGCTTATTCTTTTCACATTTACTTGCAAAGTTTACAATACCAAATGAATGTAAATTCTGAAACACTAAATTCCTTTTCAAAATATCAATTGGAACCTGGATGCCCGGATAAGGAAGAAGCGCTTGCATACACCCAATATGAATCGCAGCCCCCAATCAGTGGCCGCTGCCTGTAGGCCAAGGAAAGCTCTCTATTCTCCAAACGCCAACCCTCCTATAGGCTGCGAACAGCAACACCAAACCGATATTTCCCACAGCCAACACTTTTGATGGTAAACGTTGAAACCCTCTCAGCAAATTGAACATGGTTTAAGCACAAATGGGGCTCGGAGATAAGCCGCCCTCTGGACAAATTCAGTGGATCTCACAACACTTCAAATGCCAACTTCTAGAAGAAATTCTCATTCCTCCAATCTTCAAACCCTTGAATCCATCCCTTCAAACCACTTCACCAAATAGAAAAAAAACAATTAAAGCCAAGAGATATCAAATTCTCCAAATGATGGCTATTTATTACTTTTTCATTCCATCGAATGCAAACTTCAGACTTACATTCACATAAGTTGGCATTGAAAACTTAGGCAATTCAAAGTTTGAATTAATATAAAATAATATGCTTCTCTTTCAAGTTGGCACCAAATAAATATAAGCTCATTAATGTGAGATTAATGATTTGGTCCAAAGCCTACGTTTAAACTTTATTATTAATTAAGTCAAACTTAATTAATAATCATTAATTCCATTAACCAAATTACTCATTGAATAACCAAAGACCCAATCAACTCCACAACTATCCTGAGAGAGTCAATGCCAGAATGTCCTGCTGCCAACAATAGACTTACTATAAATAGTAAGTCATTCAAACTGGAAGCTCTGCAAATGTTCCCACACTCTACTTATACCATCTCTCTGGCGCCTTGCTAAAAGTAGAAACCATGACGATCCCAAAATAAACACTTACTATAAATAGTAAGTTTGTCAATCTGACTCAAACGAAGAGCAATTCCAGCATCACAGACCTTTAAAGTGGAAACTGGCCACTGGCTCTACCACACGACCCCCTGTATCATCCTGATTAGCCTACGAGGGTCCAAAATATAGGCAAATCCCTCAAACTCCAATGCGCCTAAAAACAAGGGCATTACAGAAGTGTTGGGGACACAGTTTCATCCATCCTTGGTACAGGTGTAGTAGATACAGAGGAGATGAGTGCATCAGTGGACGACTGCAAAGAGATTCTTGTGGTACCAGGTCCTCCAGGTAGTTAGCACGATGACGGATGATAGAGAACAGGTTGTTGAGAGGCTTGAGGTAGCAGTAGTGGATTCATCAGAAAGTTGTGTGCCAGTTCCTAACACTACTCCCTCTAATTCACAGGACATGGGCAGGGTATCATCCGATTTGGAGTCGAGCTCTCATGGTGATTTGTTTCCTTCTACCAGATGCAAATCTATTACTTCATCTCATACAACTGATAGCGATAGATAGCTGGTAGTGCCACGGTTTCAAAGGGATCAGTTGTGGATTGCAAGGGACAGGTTGATGCTTCTTCATATAATTTCTACTGCACAGAGTCATTTATGGAGTACCTGCTTGAGAGTCCGGAAATGCAGGAGGGGCCTTTCGGGGCCTCTAAGGGTACTCTCATCATGGGTTCTCGCGGTATTCAGGTTTTAGTGGGAAAGATTGTAGATACTTTGACTACAATACTTCGTCGCAGGAATTTTGTGGTTGGGTTTGCTGAGAGGGTTACCCAGGATCCTGCCCAACCAGTTATTCAGAGTCATTTTGTGGTTGGGTTTGCTGAGAGGGTTACCTAGGATCCTGCCCAACCAGTTATTCAGAGTCAGAGATTGGGGCCATCTCTTGATTCTTGGATTGATATTGATGAGCCTCTGACAGAGATTGGAGCATTTTACCATAATTACACAGTGAGGAGCACTCATCATTTTTCTTTTGACCCACAGGTTGAGGATTTGGTTGCACGTTGGTGTGGGTTGGCTCCAGGTTTATACCATCCTTTATGGGATGGGTTTTCTGCATCTGCAATTGATGGGGTTAGTTACTACAAGTTAGCAAAAGGCTATTTGCAGGGTCAGCATATCCATGATAGTTTTGCAGAGGATAGATATTTGGGTTATGGTAGAGCGGTTTTTGGGAGTACTTGTCCCTGTTGCACAGATGGACTTCACACACAGAGCAAATTGGTAGGGTGTGCAGGGAGTTCTAGTCTATCATATGGTATTAGATATTCTTTCTTCCTTGTTACGGATGGATGTGAGTTTCGTCTCTACCGGGATCCAAGGGGAGGCAGGATTAGCACTGTGGATTGTGTGGGTCGCTATGGTTGGCATGGTGACATTGTGATCAGGACAGCTCCGTGGATGGAGTTGTCATCACAGGAGTTTGCAGGTGATGCCTGGGACATTATACATACTTATCCTTAGGATCTGGGTGGATCGATATGTGCCTTGTTTCGGCGATTGCTTGAGGACAAGCAATCTCGGGGAGGGAGGACTATAATGTCCCCAATTTAGCAGGTTCCAAGAATATGCAGAGGTTAGCTCATCATCGCGAGCTTCGTGAGCTAACGCCTTGATTTGAGGGTCTTAGTTAGTCAACTTACTATTTTTAGTAAGTCAGTGATGGCGGTTCCATTTCTGGCAGGCACCTAGCTGCTATATTCAGTCGGTGATGATATTGGCACTTTCAGTGGTATATATTGAGTTTAGGTTATAAATTGTTTTTGGGCGCCTAGTGGGGATATTAATCATTAATCCACATGGAATATAATCCTAAGTCTTAAAAGCAATGCTTTTAAGTGAAAGGTGTGTTGAAGAAGCCTTTCAAGTGAAAAGTGTCTTCATGAAGGCTTTAGCTTTGAGTCATTTATTATTAATTCAAAGTTATTGAATGAAGGCTTCTAATTGAAAAGTGTATTGATGGAGGCTCTTTAGTGAAAAGTGTGTGAGATAAGCTATTTGCCTTTGGTGTCTTGAAGAAGATATCTTTTACTATTATAAAAGCAATGCTTATGCAAAAAAACAATTCATTCTATTGTGCATTTGCTTTTGTTGATTTGGGTGAAGTGAAGCAACAAGGGTTTGAAGAATTTCAGTGTGGTGGAATTGTGAATTATACATAGGCTTCAACACTTTGAATTGGTGAAACATCCAACTAATTGTGCAATCCAGCGATGGCTTTATACAGAAGCCATGTTTGAGCTTAATTGGTGAAGTTTTGAAGATTTTGGACGAGGGTTTGAGCATGTGTTTGAAGGATTATCAACTACAGATCGTAAAGATATTATTGCTACAATTATAAATCAAATTACAAGCATTTGTTGTTGAAGAATTCATTTGCTGCTGTTTTTCATCTTTTCAGAAAGTTTCCAAGCATGTATTACCTCTGAGTTCATTAATTGTAACTCCTAGATTTTCTGGGTATTGTTGTTTTAGATAATAGAGGTTATTTAATGAGCTGGGTTGTCATTAATTTGTGAAAATTCTGAGTATTCAAGCTGGTATAAAAATCAAGATTTTTCAGCTATGTATTTTGAATGCAATTTCAGTTTTGAGTTAAAAATTATTATTGCAATGTCTTTATTTGTTGCATTATATTGTCATATCAAAACAAATATATCATTTGCATAGCAAATTAGTGGTTTGGGAGAGTTAGAACCAGCAGGGTTATTACAGTGTTATCAAAGTTTGCCTGCAAAGTGTTTGCCAAATTGTCAAATATCCAAAATTAAACCACAGTCCAACGTTGTCAGAGTTAGAACCTGCAAGGGGTTCTTGCAATTTTCACCCATAAGAGTGCAGGTAATTAAAGAGTTATAGATGAAGATTATGTGAATGACCTGTGGGCCCAAGTAGGGACAAATGGCAATAAGACCCCACCCTTTGATGATACGTTTGATTCATTTCATTCCTCCGAGGAATTTGAAGAATCAATTATTTGAAACTGAAAAATTGGATCTTGGAAAAGTACATATATATATGTAATCAGTTAACTGAGAGGGGGAGGAGTTAATTCGGTAGGGGAGATTTTCTTTTCTGAAACTTACGCTCAGGGGGAAAGTTTCCTGAGTTTATCATTGTAAAGTGGAATGGATGATTTTCTGTTTTTCAGTCAGGGCTATTGTACAGGGAAAGAATAGGCTTTGAACTATTTTGGCTTTTATCAAAGAAAGGAGGAATCTTATATTGGGACTTTGTGTTCATATGAGATACTTTGACTGTATATCTACATTTGTGTGTTATCAGTTATTCTTTGAAGTCTTCTCTGTTTCATTTATTCATGTGTGCTCATTTTCAAAAGCTTTGAATTCTGGTTTATTCATAAATCTGAAAGGAAATTATTAATTCTTTCCTTCATTTATCTGTTGTGGGTACTCTGGAAGTGAACTTCGTGTCTTTTGTCTCTGTATCCCTTTGTTTATAAATCTGTTATTCGAATCTGCTGTATAGCTATGCTCAGATGTTAGTTTTGCCTTTCCTGCTTTCTAGTTAAAAGCGTACCTCAAAATCCAAATCATATCATAAGAGGGAGCTGTACCTCCAACATTCAGAAGAAGATCATCTGTTCAACAGAGATCTCTCCAACTATTGGTTTTCAGTTTTGTCTTTCATCTTGGGCATTTGTGAGTCATTTTGAAAGATACTTTAGAAGGACAAAATCTGTAACTAACAAAGTGAAAAGTTTGTATACATAATGGGCATAAAAATAACTGCATACCTTGTTCAATGTGTCTATATATGCTAAGCGGACATCATGGTAGACCTCTTTTCCATGTTCCTTAAGAAATGCAGCGATATACCTGGACCTCAAATACCAACCCTTAGCATTTCATGAAAACTATATGATATCAAATAGAAAAAAAACCAAATCTGTTTATATGAATGATAGGTACTGACTTTGTATCCTGTTTATATATAATACAGGAAATGGCCTTCCTGAAGCAAGTAAACACTTTTCCATTGACAGAAAAAGAAATTTTAGGTAATTATACATCACGAACTGTACCAATTTTAAAGAGTAATTCATGAATATGTTTATTGTTTCTTTTAGCAGGACAATGGCCTATGTACCGTTCTTCACCCATTACAATAAACAAATTGAACATGAAATCCTCAATATAAAGAAATTTCAAATAATTAGGCATATGGCAGATACAATCTGTAATGGAGTGCCTGAATATTCATTAGTAAGTTAGCATATACATCTACAATCTGTTTTTATTCTTTTTTTTAAACAGACTTTTAGAGGCAAGTCCAGGATTCAACCGTGTGAACAACAACAGATTCAAATTGGGGGGGTATATTTCACAAATTTGAGATTTTCCAAAAGGCTCATATATATAATACAAGAAATGGCCTTCTTGAAGCAAGTGCACAATTTTCTATTCACAGTAGGTAATTAATATTATACATCACAAACGGTACAAATTTCGAAGTGTAATTCATGAAGATGTTTATTGTTTATTATAGCAGGACAATGGCCTATGTATCTTTCTTGACCCATTACAATAAAATAATTGTACATGAAGTCCTCAATATCAAGAAATTTCAAATAACTAGGCGTATGGTAAATACGATCTATAACGGAGTGGCTGAATGTTCATCAGTAAATTAGCATATACATCTACAATCTGTTTTCATTCTTTTTTTAACACTGTAAGAGGCAAGTCCAGGATTCAACTGCATAAAGAACAACAGATTCAAATGGGAGGAGGTATATTTCAAAAATTTGAGATCTTCCAAAAGGCTCATATGTGCGTGTGTGTGTGTGTGTGCGTAGACACACACACAGTAAAAACATGGTCTTAGATAACTTTTTACCAGATAGTGTGGATTTTGAACAGTTTCTTCCATCCACTAAATAATCAGAGGAAAGAATTACTGGAAAACCAAGATCACCTACCAGAACTCTTTATAATCAGGCTACCAAAAATTACTGTTGTCTTCAAATAGTCAATAAACACATTTCCATTTATAATCACAGGCAGCTATCAAAAAAATCTGCCCTTCTCATAAACATAAGAGTATTGTATCGAACTGTGGCTAAAGATTTAATAAAGAGTTTTTGTATTTTACCATTTCACACCACTGCTAAAAAAACTAGATGACAAAATTCAATTCATTCATTCAGCTCCCGTATGACAGTACTAGCATCAAAATTCAGGACCATAGAACCACCATCACAGAATAGGAAGATATGTACCTTCACCTCTAGCCTATCATCTTTGTCTCGGACTGGTATGAGTAATAGGTGAAAAAGCCCAGCTACTCACCAAGAAAGTGTATATCTATATATAGATAGGTAGATAGATAGATAGATAGATAGTAAAAACATGGTCTAACAACTTAACTTTTAAGTTTCAACCAGATGGTGTCAATTTTGAGCAATGTCTTCCATCTGCTAAATAATCTAAGGATAAGCTGGAATACCAATATTATCAGCCAGAACTCTTTATAACCAGGCTACTAAAACTTATTGTTTTCTTCAAACAGTCTAAAAACACATTATTATTATAGTCACAGGCAGCTATCAAATAATATCTGTTCTCATGAACATAAGAGTTTTATATCAAACTGTGGCTAAAGGTTTGATAAAGAGCTTTTATATTTTATCATTTCACACCATTGAAAAAAAAAACTAGATGACAAAATTCAATTTATTTATACATGTCCCATATGACAGTACTAACATCAAAATTCAGGACCATAGAACCAACATCACAGAATTGGAAGCCATGTACCTTGGCCTCTAGCCGATCATCTTTATCTGGGACTGATAACAAGTAAAAGGTGAAAAAGCCCAGCTACTCACCAGGAAAGTAGATGACCCTTCTATGCAGTGGGATATCATCAGGCACCTTAATTAAGGCCTTGACACCTTCAATAAGGCAAGCCCAAAAGTCCCACTCTATACCTTTATCATTTGTTCACCGCCAGCACCAACCACCCTCTTTCCCTTGCCATTGCTTTCCATGTGAACTTATCTACCAATCTCAGCCACCACATACATTTTTCCAACCTTTTCCAACAACATATTTACAACATGTCCATGTTCATTCATAATATCTTCTGGCTCACTTCCTAATTTGTTCAATGCATCAACCATCTTGTCCTTTAATGATAGAATTTGGTAGCGGGGGTTAAGGTACGGTGTTATGTAAAACGCACCATTCCTTTGAAATGATAATTGAATGTTGCTATTAAACAAAATAGAGGAATATTCCCTATATAGATGATTACAAGAAGATCTTTCCATAATGGAAACGATCGAGAGCTAAAGAATGAATAGAAAGTTACTAAACTAACTGGCATACAGAATAGAAAGTTATTATACTAACTAACTGGCATACAGAATAGAAAGTTACTGACTAAACAATATAAATGACTTAAATGACCATTACAAGCTAAATATCACAATATTATTTTAATATCCCTCATAACATCTATCCCTGTGAGGAACCCATCCATTCTCTCAGCCAGCCCAATATAATCAAGAGAAGAAATCATTGACTTTAGGGAAGAAAATTTTTCAGATAGTAAACTGATTCAGACAGCTACACGGGATTTAATGAACTCTTAAGCTTGGACATGAGGGACATACCCAGTTAAATTATGACAGAAGACCTTTTTCACGTCTTTCCTTGATAGGGTATCTTTGACAAGCAAGCTTAGAGATAACTTGATTAAAGCTTCAAGAAGTTAAAGTCGTTGGGTTCTCTCTGGACTGTGTTTTGAAGTAAATTTGGAAGCATGGTTCTTCTGTTGGGTTCTCCTGGTATCCAAGTCTATATGCTTACTTTTAAAGGACCTGACATGACTACCACCACGTGGCCAGAACTGATAGCCTTTTTTTTCTACATCAAATTGATGAGCAAGAGTGAATCACCTTTTACTTCCAGATTGTTTAGATTCTCTTTAAGGGCTGATTTCAATATTAAAACGAGTGACAATGCCTCAGCTTCATTTTTAGGATTCCTTGCAGATTCACAGCATTGAGGCTTCCACAAGTTTTGCTTGGTAAATCAAAAGAGAATGGCCCGAAGCTGTGAGACATGGGAGCCCTCTAATGCTCCAACAAAATTCAGATTTGACCATCCACACGCCATGAGTGACCAATCAGCCTCCGTGAGTTTTTTACTTTGTCAGAATGTTTATTAAGGGTACTAATTAAGATTATTAAAAGGCGTGAAAATCTTTCTAAATCAAAACTGATCACAACTACATAAAAAGATGAAAGTTAAAGTTTGTTCTAGCAAATTAGGGGTCAAAATCAGAACATTCAGGAAAAAATCATCAGATTCCAAAATTTTGACTTTATTGGATAATTATAATTGAAAATCAGATGAAATATATTTCAAATGAAGATTATAATATTTTCAGAGACAGCCAATGAATGGCCTCTACAGTCAAGATCCTTAAGCACGTGCTGCAAAGAAAAATAAAGAGGAGATCACAGTTGAGAGTAGTTCTATCATCTAGACCTACAGAGGATGACATAGAATTCACTAAATCAAAATTGAACATTCTCATAAAGCCACATCTGGAAATTTATACAAAGCTAGAAATTCAACATTCCGAAACTGTCAAGACAGCCATGGAGAAAATTTCTAATTTTTCAGCATTTTTGTACAGAAATCTGTTGGTATCTCCATCCAAACTGACCCAAAATATGATCAGATGCACTGCAGGGCTTTGCATTCTACCATTCTAATTGTTCTTTATCTTAAATATTTATTTTAAAATATAGTTGTGCTTTAAAAATTTAACACCTGTAAATTTTTTTTGTATCAGATACAACCAATCCAAATAAAAACAAATATGGGCAGGTCCAACTGCTTAGGAACTATGAATCTATTTATGAATCGAGTCCTCATAAGAAGAAAGTGTTGAAGCAATTCCATCAAACATGTCTTTTTGAAAGTTCAAATGCCATCAAATACTTGTGGACAATTGCTACGTTATGATGAATAGTTATTGATCTTGATACACCAGACCAAGAACAGAATCAACACTTGAAATCAAGATAGACATATGTTGGTAAACAGATTTGTTACTACAAGAATCAATGTGACTCCACAAATTGACAGCAACAAATGTTCACACAGTTGGATAAGTTGTCATTGGGGTAGTAACTTCCCTTTGAGTTTGAGAGGGGCAGCTGCTTTGGATTTGAAATGATAATCAATTGATATTCAATATTAAAAAAATGAGAGGAATACTCCTTAAATAAACAATTACAAGATCTTTCCATAATGGAAACCATCAAAAACTAAAAACAGAATAGAAAGTTACTAAACTAACTAAACAACTTAAAGAATACAAAAGTTATTAAAAGCTAACCGATTGACTTAAAAGAAAGTTACTTACATGACCATTATACTAAATATTACAATATTACTTTAATACCTGCCCTTAATGAACATTCTACTAACTACCCTACAAAAGACTTGACATAATTTGCAGGTTGTTTGGCCAAGAGTCCTCTTTAGAACATTTTGCAACATGAGCCTACTTCTAAGACATTCCTCAGTTGGACTTCTAATCAACCAACCGCTTTCTACAAAACTTCCTCATATGACCAAGAACAAGAACAAGCTCAGTGCCTTCCAACCTGATATTGCGTAGACAAGCCATCCTCTCCCAATATCCAAAGAAATGGAAATTGATATCAGCTTCAAAAAACTTTGATTTTTGTTGATAAAAAATCAGAAAAAAACTTTGAAACCACGATTTTGCCAAAAATTGTCAAACGAAGCTGCTACAAAATAGCACCATGATTTTTTGAAAAAAAATCGTCAAACCCTCAATACAACATTGAGATCACACATGATTTTGTTGCTCCTAAAATTAATTACAAAGGCCCTAAAATTCAGCTCCAAATTGAGGCGCTCAAGTCTGCTATAAAACTGGCTAGGGTTTGCTGCTCCAAATGTTGAAAATGTCTTCCAACAACTCACAAATCTCCTTTAGATAATCATGCTCCAATTTTAGGGCAAAGCCTAATTAAATGATGATAACCAACATCGAAATCCCTGCTCCAAGGATGGTGAACAGGTCTGCCCCAAATCTAAAAATGAAATCAAACCCTAAGCTCCATAAAATCACTCATTTTGTCCTCTAGGGCAAGACACCCCCCTTCTACAATATGGTGCTCCAAATCTCGAGTGAAACCCTAGGCAAATAATAGCCCAACTCACCAAATGAAGAAGCCCTAATGTCTGATCTTCAAATCTGATGTAGAATTTCTGCTCTTTACACCGATCACTCAACAACAAAGCACAAATAGATCCCTGGCATAGAACCTCCGATGAATGAGCTAGGTTTCTGTCCAACTCACCAAATTTACAAGGGTTTTCATCCTTGGAATGAAGCTGAAACCAAGTTGCAGCCAAAAGAGAAAATTCCACAAGAAAAAATAAACTCAATGATGCCTCTAAAATTAAGATAGAAGTCCTTATAAAAACCTTGTGAAAGTTTCTAAAGCAAAAGAAACACTTTTATTTTTAAATAATTTTTTAACATATTTTTCCCTACTCTATTTCTAATAGTCAGTTTTATAATTTTACTTTTTTATTAAAACCAATATTTCACTTTTTATAAACTAAGTGACTTGCTGGGTCACATACCTCCTCAATCATTTTATTGAATTATTTTATTTAATGGGGACGTTACACTAAACAACTTGAAGATCAGAAAGTTACTAAAAACTAACTTAAAAGAAAGTTACTTACATGACCATTATACTAAATATTATAATATTACTTTAATATTATTATGGGGGATTTTTTAGTTTTTGTGTACTTTTAACCTGAGAGTGCATAAAGGAAAAGCTAAAAGAAATGAATTACAAAAACTCTAGCAGTACACACATGAATGCCAATTGGGATTTCACATTTGGTAATAAATTACAAGGGGGTTTCACTATAATGTATGTTTTGATCAAAGTTCCATGACTCGGACCCGCCCATGACTCGGCAAGGTCGACTCGACCCGCGACTCGCCTATGACTCGGCAACGACTCGCCTATGACTTGGCAAAATGAAAAACAAAGATTTTTTAGGATTTAAAACTTGTTTTAGGCACCCATTATTGAGTAAAGCTTAAAAACACTATAACATCATCAAATAGAAGCTAATATGATCACATACATAAACATACATCCATCGCATAATTACAAACGTAAATTGTAGCTGAAGGAAATAGAAAACATAGATATGCAGAGTTACCAATACTATTGCAAAATTTCATATGAAAAATCATAGTATTTAATAATCATCTTATATCGGAAATCAAACAATTATTATATGCCAAAACTAATTGTTCAAAAACGAACGTGGCATTTGTTTAATCAGCTTGCATTATTGTCTTGTTGATAGGAGTGATTTGTTATGAAGCAGATGCGTTAAGCTTGAATTCTGTTCACAGTTTCATATGGCTGCAGTTTCAATTATAATAAAAAAAATTCCTTCCTTCTTATTTTTCTTTCCACTTTTAAAATTTCAGCAACAAGCTTAAAAGCCACGTCTTTCTCTCCATATTTTCCTTCTTATTTCCTGTAGCAAACAAGTAGAAAACAGTTTCCTTCATGGATTCCTCTTCAAGTTTAATAATCAGCAATATGTGTTTCCGAAAATTGTGGCAGAGTGATGTGCAGGCATTTTGTTCTTCTCCGTCAAAAAAATAGTGCTTTATTAATGTTATGGTAGTTTTCTGACCACTATTTATACCCGAAATTTGAAATAAATATTTTGCGAAATAGGTACCTACCAATTTAGAAGAGCTACAGATTACCGACTGTAAAAATTTCAAAAGATTGTCAACGACTTGCATGACTCGCCGAGTCCATGGTCTATGACCCGTTGACAATCTTTTGAAATTTTTACAGTCGGTAATCTGTAGCTCTTCTAAATTGGTAGGTACCTATTTCGCAAAATAGGTACCTACCAATTTAGAAGAGCTACAGATTACCGACTGTAAAAATTTCAAAAGATTGTCAACGGGTCATAGACCACGGACTCGCAAGTCATGCGAGTCATGGAACACTAGTTTTGATACACAATGATGATGAACGAAGTATAAAAAATTTCAGCATACCAAGAAATAGGTTGCTTAAACAAATTCAGACCAAGATACCAAGATATGATTGTGTTTCATTACATCAACTGCATAGATTGTTTGAATAGATGACTAATGATTTCCATAATTACACAGACAAAAAACCAATTTAATACAAGAGAAATCAATAAAAATAACTCAAATTGACAATCAAAACATACGATCCAAATGCTTTCTTAATTATATTTATAAAATTACACAATCTGAGAAAAGCTTCACGACAAAGTATCAAACCAAAAGTCTTCATAAAAGTTTCTTCAAAGAGTTCTTCCCAACATTTTACCCCTCTAAAAGTCTCCCTCCTGCATTTGAAAATAGCCTTGTATTTATAGGCTTCTTTCCTATAACTACCCTGATAACTGCCCTAACTACCTTTTTTAAACATAATGGTTCTGAGACAAATAAACCTTTTTTGGTTAGTGTTGATGTGTGTTTTGTAACCATTCTAACATACAAAATAAAATACTAAGTATCCTATACTCTCTTGAACAAGGAAACTTCAAATACTAAACAATATAACAATGTGTGATCAAATGAAGCAACCCCAAAGTTTACACTGTGTACTTGCGACTTTATGTGGATATAACTCAATTTAATGATGTAATATGTTGGGAATCACAAAGGGACTTATGCTATTCATTCTAGATTAATCAATTCTTTTCATTCAATGTAGTTGGGACTTGGAAATCAAACTGACTGCTTTGGACTTCGAAATAAAGATGAAAGGGGGAGAAGGGTTAGGAAGTCTACTCTATTCCTAAGGAAAATGGTATCAATGGATGATGCTTAGATAAATGAATTCCTTTAACCTAGCTTCGCTTCACTTCGCCAAATGAAACAACTACACAAAGATGGTGCAATCTCCAAAGGGAACGTGAAGGATTTTGATATTGTAATCATTCATCTAAATACCCAATACTAGCGCAATCTAAATGAACATTTGCAAACAAACTTAGTATTTAATCAAAGTAGAAACTAACCTTACACCACAATTCACAATCAACAAGCAACAATAGGTATGGACATGGAATTCATCATTCATCTTCACATTTCTTCATTCAATCAATGAACTTTAACTAAACCATGAAAGGTAGAAAACAAGCAAAATGTTTAAACAATACATAGAAATTCACCATACTTCAATGGAAATCATGTTTGTATTACGTCTCCTTGGCAACAATTTTTGATCTGCTCCTACTGCTACTTGTACTCTGTCTAATCTTCTTATCCTTTTACAAATGAGAAGGCCAAGCCCTATATAGACCTCTTAATTACAATGAAGGGTCCAGATTGATTTGAAATCAATGGCCAAGATTTTTCGATGAAACCCTAAATTAGGGTTAGTTACAACCACTGCATACAATTATTTAATGTCATCCAATGAGAAAATTGCATGGCTTTGAAATACATATCCTTTAAAGGATGGGCCAATGAGAAAATTCGTTGTGGTAATACATTAAATGCTTTCCACATGTCCACTTGTGGTTGAATTTGACTGGATGAACTTGGACATGTTGACTTGGAATAATTGGATTGGTTGAAGATGAGTGGGCACGACCTCAACATGTAGGTCTCGTTATCTTTGTTTCAACTCCACTTCATCATCATAAAGAAGTATCTACATCTCTAGCAATATCTCTTGATACTCATCATTATTTAACCTTTGATTGATTGTGATGGCTCATATTCCCAAATTGCTTCATCTTCACCAACGTTCTTCTTCATCCTTCATCATTTTGGAAGTCTTTTCCTCGAAATTGCTCATCTTGATATCCTGAGTGTCTTTAAATCTTGCCGACTTCATGTTGTTCGGTCCTTATTTCAATCTTGGATTGAGATAACCTTCTCCATTTGTAGATTTATCCTATCTTGCATTCCTTGTCTTAGTGTGTGTTTTGTCTTTGAGCTTGAACTTGCTTTGAATATTTTAAGTTGCCTCTTTGATGTGTTGATCTCCAACTCTAACCCTTTAATCATACCTGACACAAAGAGGAAACATCTTGGATCAAAGTTATGAAAATGCAAGTTAAAGAATTTAAACATTTCCATAACAAATGTTTCTTCAAAGAGAGCTTGTGGCTAGATTCGGAATTGGAGGATCTATTGAATTTGGATTTGGACTTCTTGACAAAACGGAATCTGATTTTGGGTTTAGAATTTCTAGTTTGGATTCAGAATATTTCTTCCCAAATAATCTGGCCAATTTAGTTTAAAATCCTCTTGAAAGGCTTGCAATTAATCTGGAGATGCATCTTCCTAATTCTGATTTTTCTTTGTTGAATCTGACTTGATTCTGATTTGATTTTCACTTTCCATCTGGAAATTTCGTCTTTTGACCCGCTAATTCGCCATCCTCCTCTTGAATTTCGCCTTTCTGATTGAAAGTTTGCCCCTCATTTTCTGATTTCACATTCAAATTCACCTTAAATTTGTTCTGATTTTACACTTCAGCATTGGATCTGCATTGGCCTTGCATTCAATCTTAAATATCACTGAAAATTGCATTTCAGGTCTGCCTTGATTCACACCTGATAGGGATTTGACTTGCTTGAATTGCCTTGCTTCTGACTTTATTGTAATGTCCCCTGCTAGGTTTAGGCCTGTTATAACCATAATTATCCTATATTTAATATACTTAAACTGAATTGATCGAGACATATTGATTCAAATTCGCTATTCCATAATTCAAGTAAGGAAAGCTATACATTCACCAAGCATATTAGTAATCTTACTATTTATGATCCCTCATGCCCATGCTACCCTTATTATCATTTTAGTTCGAGAAGAAGAAGATTTGAATGTAACCAAGTTGCTTAGATACCAATCACAATAGGTTTTCCTCGAAGTTTACAGATCCAAGCCCTTATCCTATCTTGGGACTATGCCCACAAGGTTCTAAGGGACGTTGATCCCTACCCTATCTTGGAAATCAACCTATCGGCTGGACTTAGACAGGCCTCTCCCTGGAAACACTTCAGGCCCTTCCTCTTCAGGTACTAAATAGTAACGGATCTAAACATGAACATATATATACATAGATAATGTAACTGAAATATAATTCTGGTATTATGATTACATTCGCACAAATATATTAGAATATATAAGGATCTCTGACCCTACTAGAATGTAGATATAATATTCTGCAATTCAGCATTTAACTCATAGATATTAGATACATTACAGCATAATTTTCTGTCACACAATGCTTACCAGCATTGTAGATGATTCATTTCCTTTCTCGTATCTTCCTTGAAGAGTATCAATTATATTTATAATCTCTTATTCTTCTTATTATTCCTGATATGTATATGTGTGTAAGAATTATATATATATATATATATTTTTTTCTGATTTGCTATTATTTACATATATTAAAGCTGAATATATTAGTCCATATATATTTCCAATTCATTATCATATATATATATATTGTCCATCTATATTTCTAATTTCACTATTATTAATATTTGTATTTTCTGATTTCACTGTTGTGACTGAAACTAATATTATGTATCTATATTAGACCATATATATTGATCTATGACTTCCATTGATCCGTACCAATATATGTTTATATGTATATTTAATATTCTCTTATTCTGTCGTTAGAAACCTTAAAAAATTTCCCATTCAATGAATCCACACCTGATATATATAAATAATCTCTTATTGCCTATTCGATAGAAATCTATAAATATCAGTACTGATTTTATGGTTCAATGCCCCTCTATATATCTTTTCAAACAAATGGTAAGTTGCGTCTCAAGAGACGTATCTTATGTCTCTACATCATCACACCACTTCAGCCATGTCACTTCAGCCACGTCAATCACTAGTTCTTAACTTTGTTTTATGTCCTCGTATCATTCTTTCTCTGACTTTTTGTAAAGACCCTAACCGGCCATCTCTTGGATTTTCTCAAATAAATCATATGCAGATTTATAGAAATAGATACATGCAAATAAACATTCAATCCAACAACAATAACCAGCGAATATACTCTAGTAACCAGCAAATATATTCCAATAACTTCTTAGAGAAATGGTATCGTATTATACAACAGCAATACAATAACCATGAATTACAAACATCCCAATCTGAAATACATAAACGCAGTAAATTGAATGATAAAGAACCTGTGAATACAATGGCGAACTCTGTTGTGAAACCCTGTGGAAACTGATCCGATTGGCCTAAAACTGAAAACACCTAGGCCAAACACCCCTCCGATCCTCTCCCAAACCTCGGTTAGCCCACCGGACCATGATGAAAAGGCTAACTATAAGGCACGAGATAATGTGCCCAAAAGGGGACATTACAAATCATCCCTTCCCGGAGATTGTTTTCCCTCAAGCAATCAATATTTGCATGCTGCGATCATAATAACTAGATCCCATACCAACCTTAGGGAAACTGCTCCACCAACCTGTCGTGTGAAACTGCAACATATATTATGCCCTGACCTGTGAAGCCATTCACATAGCAACAAAACAACAACCAGTCTAATGTCAGGATCCCAAATCACTGCAGGATCAGTCATACCAAACTGCCTTGCATCACCATCATCTGTGAGAAAGTCCTCAACCCAACTGAGAACCTCACGCCAACTGAGATCACTGGTACCTCTACGGTCAGATGCAAAGAGAAACCAAACCTCACACCAATCAACTCCCTGAACAAATACCAAACGCAAGTACGTCCCTTCTGAATCCCATAAGCAAAAGGGCCATCCATCTCCCCAGCTAGCTGAAAAATCCTAAGGCCTGATGCCCCTATTGAGTGAATCCCCAAAAATGTCCAACTGCCATAACGCTGCCCCTCTGATCTATCGCCCGAACTGGAAACTGTACTGAAGAGGCAAGATACGCAGACTGTTTACCCGCTGGGGTAACTTAATTAATTGCAGAACTTCACAGACATAGCATAAGAGATATAAAGCAAATAACAAGTATTCTATTCATTCCAAGCCAGTGATTACAGCATATTGTGTACATGATGC
>MU221292.1:419707-440482 GCA_018584345.1 Thuja plicata
TACCCGAAGGTAAGACGAGTATAAGAAGATCCGAAGAGACGCGACGGTTCACACCCGTGCGCAACTCCCTAACCGCCGGATGCTAACTAATCCACGGCTAACATAATTACTTACTATCCTGACAACACAGACTGTCGAATGAGGCTTCCATCTGCAAGCGAGGAAGCATACCAAACCAATCACTCACCCCACACCTCTGCAAGAATCGGGAAAGGAAGTTCTCCGTAGGTGGGTTGGATGGAACACCAAATGCATCCCATATAATGCGGCCAACATGCGATGCAGTAACCAACTATACTGGAATTCTTGAATCAACATAAGGATTCCATAACTATCTCTCAGTACCATAAGTACTGGATGAATCAGTATGATCGTGTAGAGGAGTCGCGGCTGTGTGGAAAGAGGAATGATCCAAGGGATGCTCGCCAAAACGAGACATCTCACCATCAATGAGAGGTAGTGCACGGAAAGGCACATCACCCATCATGCCACAAGACATAACTGCCCATCCTGGACTGCTGGTGTAAAAACCACATTGCACAGCAACTGAGCTCATCCCGCTACTCCAACCTGGTGACCAAGATTCACCTCTAACAGTTGACCCTAGGTCCCAAATTCTATAATCGACCCCATCCTCGTCATGGGAATAGGAAATACCTTCCTCATCTAGCTCAAAGAAAGGATTATCAAATATCAAATCAGCATCCATCTCAAACAAGAAATTGTTGATTGCCTGAAAGTTATCTAACTCATAAGGAAACTCTGGATGATCCAAAGCTCTTTTGGGACAACTATCCAAGTCATAGGTCTGTTGTATGCTATCGAGTTCCTGAATCACCTCCTGAAAGAATTTAGACCTCTCCCTGTCGTCTCGTTCCCTGTACTGACTAGAGGCAACAATCTGATTTCTTGCTTCCTGAAGAGCAAGACATGTGTGCTCCAATGTTTCCTGAGCAACATTAAGCTCTATGTTGAGCTTATTAACCTCGTCACCTTTTTCCCTCAACTACTCAGCATAATTTTCTGCAACCTGTAACAGGTAGTCACGATCTGAAAGTAAACATAGATATTCTGATTTCCAATCCTCAAATGTTGTTTTGACCTCCTGTAAATCTGCAACATAAGGTCCAATCATTATACCACTCTGTCCTTCCTTCTGAGCTTTCTTGTAAAGATCTTCAATAATCTGGTGAGTGCTATCATGGTGAACAAGGGCTGCACTAATAACATCATCATTGACTTTCAGCTGACTCTTCAAGGCATGCTTCTCATCGACGTCAATTTGAAATGTATTCTCTGAATGGTCATCCAAATCATCATTATGCATATGTGATGCACTGCTAAAGAAATCACATGATTCCTCATATTCTGTAACCTACATATTTGCTACCTCTTCTTTAGCCTCTCCATGCATTGATTCAATATTTGTTTTTTAATCTCCGGCTTCAACAACAACCTCATAAGGCTTTTCTTCAATAACTGACTTAGTTCTTTGTTCACTTATAGGTTGATTAATGATAGCTGGAAACTCTTCATATAAATTTCTGCACCTATCTTGTGCAAGTAGATCTCGACCCAAATCCTGACACTGCTTCCTTTCCATTAAATTCTTGTGTTGAAGCTTTGGATGAAAGTCCATGAAACTAGAGAAGGTTAAATCTCTCTGAACCCGTGGAGGAAGCGTGTTATACTCATCATACATGCCGAGTATTTCTGTCCTTTCATCAGGTTGTGAAATCTGGACTAACTGTTGTTGTACTTTAGCAAGATCCTTCCAGACTTTTCCCAGACCATGCATCTTTCCCTTATGTAATGATTCTAACTGGCTGTTTATACAAGGGATTGCAAAATTTCTGAATTCTGGAAAAACAAAACCTTCTGACTCTTGCAAGATACAATGAGGTACTTTCCCTTTGTTCAATTCTCTCAAAATATGTTTGTTCACTTTCTCAGAATGTGGGGGGGGAAGTGCATTAACGCCCAAAAGGTAGATCCACTTATTCTGGGTATTATTCATCGCATGATCATAATATAAAAGAGTAGTTTTCCAGCGAGTAACAACAATTGCACCCAGCTAGTAAGATACCATTGTAAGTTTTTAACAACCCTTACCCAATTTCAACCCAAATTGTCTTCACAAATCATGAACTCATTGAAGAAGCATTTGGCCAAACAGTTGCATGATGAACTTTCAGAAATTAATATTTATGCCACACGGTAATTTTGTCAAACTGTTAGCATGCTCCCTCTGAGAATGAGTTTAAACTTTATTCCTGACCTGAATGTATAGCTTGTTGTTTACAGGGTTGGAGGGAAGGTGAAACATTATATACTATGCAAGATTCATAAATGATTGCTTTCAGAATTCAAAGAGCAATAACTTTCACGATACTTCAATCGATTACAAACTTCTCTTTACTACTGTGTATATATTAGATCACCGGTTTTGCATTCAGGCATGAGAACATGAACAGAGAGACTTGTATTGGGAATTAAATATTTCAGGACAATATGTTTGGATCTCAACAACAATCATCATTTGTCTTAAAGAAAATACTGTAACTTGTAATGTTTACTCTTTAGAGATTGACAACAATCATTTTACTCAATGTATAACAACACCAGATAGCACTCTAAATGTAAATTAGAAACAATAGGAATTAGATGAACACCTATGATTGAATATTGCCTCCAATGGCATGACGTAGAATGATACTTGAAAACTGTTGTAGCATATCAATGCAGTCCACACTTTTTACTCCAGCCACGATAATCATGTCACAACCTTGTTCTGCTCTGTGCCATCACGGGAAACTGTCTTAGTTCAAGCCTGATACGAAAAAACTTAGGGAGATGAAACACTGCTCGGGAATGATTTAGTAATGCCCCAGTAAATGAACTTAACTTTGGAAACCATTAACTCCGCCTCTCGTTAGTATGTTAGAGGTCGTATTACAAAAGAAATTACATCAAACATTTGAAATTCCCAATAACCGCATGCCTCAAATCTATGCACGAAGTAATGACTCTGCGATAATCCACCATTAATCACAAGATCATTTTGCCTGTGACTTTCGTGCCTTCTTTTTCAATAGCAACAATATAGGCACACCATTCTTCAAGTCCCCTGCAAGTCGTGTAGATGCATCCGCTAAATTCAAGCGCAGGTGCTCGGCCAATGAGGACGCTTCAACTTCAAATATTTGTTTCCTAACTATAATTTGGCATCAAAATATTTATGTGCACGGCGATAGCCCTTGCCAATAATATTTCCGCACTTTAGACTCCGAGGACATTAATCTTTTGACCGAATATATTAGATGCCCAACTTCAAATTATTTACAGAAAGAATTAGCTTAAGAGAAACGACACAATGAAGTTCGAGCCCCACAAGAAATATGCCTGTGAATCTATGCTCAGCCAAGGTGGAACGTGGAGGGAGAGAAAGCGGCGTGCTGGGTTGCAATAGTGATTCAGAATATGAAGAACGTGCACTTGTATATTTTCCTTTATTTGGCAACTCCATATTTTAATTGAAATCCCCTCCCAATATGCAATCCACGGCTTATCATTTTGAAGCTCCTTATTTTTATTTAATATACCGGTCTTTCATAATATTCCCAAGCAAAGTCGTGTCCCCTCGATACTTTGTAAATGCTGTATAAGACTGATTTCTTTACGTAGAGATTCAGCCCCTTGGCTGACTGCCTACTTGGTGTTGTCTTAATCTATTGGATGAGTGAGTAGGCTGAGTGTCTGCCAGCTCTATAAAAAGGTAAATCTGGTATTTCTTTAAAATGCACAGCCACGGTTTACTGGTATTTCAAATGCTGGAAAATTACCTGTCTCCTTGCTTGCCAAGTCCGAAGCTAAGAATGCCTATTCAAAATAACTGAATTCCTTTACTCATAAAACCCTTCTGTAAATCTGTTTCTGAATAAACTCCTCTGTTTCTGAATAAACTCCACAGGCTGGCAGGAAAACCAACTTTGATACCACTATAAAGACCCTAACCGGCCATCTCTCGGATTTTCTCAAATAAATCATATGCAGATTTATAGAAATAGATACATGCAAATAAACATTCAATCCAACAATAATAACCAATGAATATACTCTAGTAACCAGCAAATATATTCCAATAACTTCTCAGAGAAATGGTATCGTATTATACAACAACAATACAATAACCATGAATTACAAACATCCCAATTTGAAATACATAAATGCAGTAAGATTGAATGATAAAGAACCTGTGAATACAATGGCGAACTCTGCTGTGAATCCGCACCGTAGACAAACTGGGGCTACGTCCAATCCACCTCTGACCCAAAAAGGGTTTCCGTCCTGAAGGCTGAATTCGAAAGCTGAAAACTTCCTAATCTCTCCAAGAGATAAAGATAATATCCAAAAACTAAGCATATCCCAATTGAGCCTTCAATCCTTCTTTTAAAACAATAGCTGTGACTCTTCAGTGTCCCCTCTCTGTCTTTTCATATTCTCACTTAAAGTCACTTTTTAAATAAATATAACCATTGGTTATAAAGTGACAAAATAAAATAAAGTGAGGAATCTTCTGGCATTAAAACGGAGGACCAAACGAACTCGGATGGAGACGTGTGATAGCTTGCCAGAAAGCTCTCGGCGAGACGCTCCGAGTCCACTACTGAAATGACAGGAACACTGAGTTCTTCCTACTTACTATAAATAGTAAGCACCCTGGAAACCCTATGGAAACTGATCCGATTGGCCTGAAACTGAAAACACCTAGGCCAAACACCCCTCCGATCCTCTGCCAAACCTCGGTTAGCCCACCAAACCATGATGAAAAGGCTAACTATAAGGCACGAGATAATGTGCCCAAAAGGGGACATTACACTTTTATTGGTCTTAGTTTATTAATAAACAAGTGCAAACTTCTTTATAACTAGTGATCATTGTCCTTTATATAATGCAAATCGCATATATATTTTTGGATTGTATTCGATGATCATTTCTTAACAATGCTGATTACGTGATAAATAGAAGATTCAAGTTCTGACTGCTGATTTGTTAACTTGTATTTTGCTGAGTCAGCTGCTTACTGTTATCATGTTGATCACATACTTCTTATATGTATATTAATCTCTGCTTTATATCCTCACATTAATGTTTATCAATATAAACAGAAGGCATTAACAAATAATTTTGCAAGTCAGTTTTACTTTTCATACCATGTAGTCAACTATTTAATTTATTTATTAATTTTATTTTTATTTTACTATTAATATTATTAAATCTTGCTTCAGGAAGGGGACATGACATTTATTTTGGTGAAATCGCTCAAAATTATATTATTTATACAAAACTCTAGCGTCCATCAATACAAGGAATTCCCAAGATGACCACAACTTAAAGAAACTAAAGAAACAACCTCTATGATAGATGTCTAGAAGGTTAAGCTTCTGCATTGCACATTCCTCTAAAGTTCCATGGCTTATCAATCTAAAACTTTATGCAAGGACCAAATATAAATCTTCAGATATAAATTTACAGCCTTAGCAGAGACTTCACACCATAATAAAAATCCAGTGAACCACAACACAAAAGAGTTCTCAGGAATATCCCATGCTGAAGAAAACATAGCCCGTGCCCAAAAAAGGTGGCTGCTTGTTTGGTAAAAGAGACCCACAATATATAGTTCACAAACGCCAATCTTCAAGTGCCACGAATTCACATGATAGCGTTCTACAGCTGTTCTTAAAGGTTTTTCATCTAATATTTGCCAATGCGTGCAATTAAAGCATTCCTGATGGCAACCAAGATTTATCTCAATAATAATAGCCTTAGTCACTTTTAAATCAGTCCTCAAGAAAACCCACATTTAAATTGCCCAAGCTTAAAATGTCTCATGCCAAAATAAAATAAAGAGCAACCACGGATTATAAACACCATGCCAAAGTCTTCACAATATTAATATTCTTTCCACACCAGATATAATATTAAATAATTTCAAATGACAATGAAATATCTCCAGCAAGGTGCCTAACACAAACATGAAATAATATTCAGTCTTATACAAATTTGTCTCAGAATGAGACTTCTCAAATTTCCAAATCTTGATCGTTGAAAACCAGTTGCAAAATCTTAGTGACTCCGCCAATTATCAGCTAGGAAGGAATCTTTCACCCTCAAAACTGATCTTCCCAAGACGGGTTTCATCCTCCAGAAGCTGAGATGGAATAAGTTCCCAACTCCAGAACCATAACGGTGTCAATAAAAGAAAAGAATAAACCCAACATATTTCAAATGAGCCTCTCATTGCTCTTTTATAACCCTTCTAAAAAACTATTCAAATTCTCCTTTTTAACTTCCTTCTCTCTTCATATTTTCCTCTCTTTTTCATACTTACCTTTCTTTATAATTTTTAACTTAAGCTTGGGAAATAATAAAGTGGCCCTCTTATAATTTTCCATTGACATAAAAGAGGTCACTTAGGAACTTAGGAATTAAATACTTCTATGACATTATTAAATAATTAAAACATAATTTTAACTATTTAATTATATATCTCCGCCATATAAAAGGGGGCATTACAACATTTAAATTCGCACTTACAAGATTTAACCATGATTGGCTTATAGTTGACTATCTTGGCCAACTTTGACCTCTTTAGGGAATCTATATCCTCCTCTTCTAAACCTTCGAGATTCTCCAAACATTTGTTGAATTCCATTAATTTCTAATTTGTCCCATGTTAGAGAAGTATCGAGAATACACAATGGGGCTCTTTATCAATCTTGTCTACAATATCATGTTCTACCAAAGATATGCTTTATCCATTCACAGAAACCAGCTCATTAGAAAAGATATGTTTTAACCATTCACAAAAAACAACTCATCAGTCTTCCTTTAGTTGCATGCAATACAGCAGTTACTATCACTAGAAACACTAGCAAAAAGTATCTCCAAAGACTTACATATATGCCAATTAATTGAGAAACTTTGTCTATAAGCAATTCAGACATTGATAGATGCCACAAACCTCACAGACTCTCCAATGTGTTTATCTCTTGGAATACATATACCAACAACCTTGGCATATTGATCAAAGCTTGGAAAGAGCTCATTTGCACTAGTTCAAAGTGTAATGTTGAATATGAGTAGCAAGTGGGTGTCTCTGATACTTGGAGCTCCAAATTTGCAATAATTGTGTTCCATGAGGGAATAAATTTTTGAGGCATTATGTCAACCAATCCCTTCACTTTGTCAATGCCTCTAGGTTTCTTACCTTCTTTTATGCTCTAGCATGGCTCCAACTATTTTGTATCTGCTTCTATATTCTACAAACACTTACAACAATCATGGCGTTTCTTGAGACCACATTTCTTGATGTGTTTTTGCCAAGCATTTCCAACTAAATATTCCACGGATCCTATTTTTATTAATACCTCGAGCTCATTTTGTAACTTTCTTGCCACTGCTGTGAAGGTTGTTGTACTATCCATAGTTTTGGAATATAACTTTATACATGCAATTTGCCTTTGCCTGAAATCTTTCTTAAAGTCTCTTTCAACAAATCTCTATTATAAACATCTTGCCATCCTTTCATTCCATGAGATGAGATCACTTTGATGTACTTTGACAAATAGTTCATGCACTCTATCTATGCCTCCACAGTTTGCACGCATGTATACCAACGGCACTAGAAACTACAACCAAAACATTTGACAAGAATTTCCATTCCATTTTACTTTGATGTGTGCTCGTCCCCAATTTCAAGTGCTCATTTTTTTGCACAAGATAGAAGGATGTCGGTGTAGATTGTGGCATTTAGCTTTATGCTTGCCAAATGCCCCTTGCTTTCAAGTTTCTAAACCCCTTTTCAACTAGTCTATTATGTGCATATCTTGGAAACGTGGCATTTCATGTTATTACAGTTTCTTTCAAATAATTTACTTGTCTTGCACATACTTCTGTAATGCATGCAAATGGCGGTAGCTGTTTGTCCTTGTCACTTCCCTTTATCTCTTCATGAGCATTTGTAATAAAAACGTAACTCTTGAATTGTAACATGTAATTGAAGAAAGTGATTACGCGCTCTCTTTCCTACATCGGCACTTTTCACTGAGTTCATAACTTGTCAAAAACCCCACACCTTGCATTCACACATTCCAATTTTTCAATCAGCTTGTTTCAGTAGAGGTCGCAAGATCGTGTGAAAGTGTCAATAGTTGTTAGCCTGACCACATGACTTTTGCCTTCCTTTTGCTCATTGGCGTCCTCTTTCATAACTGCATAACCATTCCTTATAGAAGGCAGGTATGCATTTATTCCTTTCTCGGTGTCTATCAGCTAGATCAGAACTTGCATTGCCCATTTGGAGTGAGATATTAACCTGCACAAAAGTTCCAATAAGACAAATTTCTTCTTGTTACCAGCAACTTAAGGTGACTTCATAACTTGTGTTGGCACAAGTTGTAAAACGTTCACCACTGCTTCAAAAGGCTTCATCAGTATTTCGAGCTGGAGCCACAACTTTTAAAACTCTTAACTTATGCATCAACCCCATTTTATTTATCAATATTTCCACAACTTTTGAAAGGTACAAAACTTTTATGCTTTATCTGCTTTTTAAATCTTCGTTTGGTGTTTTTAACTTATCATCACAACTCTTCAAAATTTGGAATTTAAATAAAACATGTTCTTTTTACCAAGCTCCTTTAGTTTCTCTTTAAATCACTGGGTCTTCAAGTGCATTTCTTAACATCAAATACTAATTTGAAAACCTGATGTTACTTTACAACTGTTAACTTTATGAAACTTGTCCATCAAGCCTGTGAACTTGTTAAAGGAGTAAAATAGGCATAACTTTTGACTGGATCAATATTTCTTCATGAAACCTTACCACATTGTGTAAAATGACATCACAAACCTCCATAACAAACCCAGATTTACTTGTTTCTGCAGATTACCTGGAGAAGAATTGAACTTTTTAAAATTTCACAAACCAAAAAGCATTTTGACATAAAAACTTTCCACATTAGTTGAATGAAATCGCTATAAAAGGATTCTGCGTCATTTCTCACAGATTTTGAGATTTAACTGTTTTTGCAAATCTTGATAAACTGCATAAGTGCTCTGATGGTTCAAGTTAAAATGCACTTTCTCCGAAACTGATGTACTTTGTTTAATGCGAGGAGCTGACATGAACTAAGCTAAACATCAGATTGATCAAGTATGACAACTAGTGCAAGAAAGAAGTCGTGCTACCATTTTTTGACTAAAAGCAACTTGGCAAATAAGCTCAACATACGACAATGCTTTTCGTTTTGACACAAAAACATATTTAAATTTGGTGGTGTCAAACCAAGGCCAACATCATATAATGCTCTACTTTGAGATCCAACATACTACAATGCCTATCCCAAATTTTTTGAAAGTTCATCACAAACATATGACCAGAGGTTAGAAACAACTTGTTTATCATTTGGAAAAAATGAGTCAAATCATTCCTCAAGTATACAATATAGACGATATATATGGCTGAAGTCAATGTAGATCTGTTTGCATCCATCCTGGTACAGGATATAAAGACTTTTAGACTACACAAACAGAAATAAAATATGGGAATATGATTCAGCACAATTCAAAGCCCAAAGTGTTGATCCACGTAGAGTTTGTGATTATCCTTACCAAGTCAAAAGCAGGATGTTAAAGATAACATTTTAGACCCATGAATACATAGCCAAAAGGTAAAGCTTTTACGTTTTAGTCATCAGTTAAGACAAACCATGGCTAAAGGTCAGTAGCAAGAAGGTTCTAACTTCTAAACAAAAACTGAAAATCCTTCAAAGTGACTTACTTGTATTTGAGTAGAACATTTTGTTGTAAGATCTGAATGTTCGTTTTAGGCTTCTTTAGAGCTTGAAGCTTTTGAACAATAAAGTCAAAACCCTGCAAACAGAAGCGTGAGAAGGTTGTAAGATTTTTTTTTTCATCACTCCTTATAGAATCTACAATAATCCAGTGTAACAGTAGTTAACATTTCCAGGCCTGTCAGTTAGGCTGTAATAAGGTTTTGATCAAGCAAATGAATCAGATAAGAATGCTTGAATAAGACCAGAATTTGATTCATCACGCAATGTCCACAAACCTTTGAAACTGCTTTCTGACGAAGCCTCTCTAGCTCTGGTTCGACATCCTTTAAAGCTGCAGAAGTCTTTGCCATGGGATCCACTTCAATATATTTCAACTTCTTACTTAAGATTTGTAAAGTTTTCACATATTCTTCATTTACCTAGACATACAATGCAATCATTTGGTGACTCTCAAATTGTCATTAAGCTTAATAGAAATGGAGAATACATGCAGAAATATTTATATTCAATTCGTCCATAATACATGAACAAACACAGACAAATATGTCATCGCTCAAGAGTCATGGCACAGCCATCAACTTAGAAGTTGCAGGCAGAAATAATGTCAAGCAGATCTGTGCCTGCAGTAGATAGTGCACGGGCAATCTAGCTCACATTGCTTCTGCCTGAAAGCCATTGAACCATTTGAAGTTATTATGCCATAGTTGATGCTTCTACCCATTTATAGATAAATAAACTTATAGCTATGGCCTCAAAGAAAAACTATTTCTTCACAATTTAAAAAGAAACTACCTCTCCTTCCACAATAGTGTCAATCATCTTTGGCGGAACAACAATGTCTTCAATAAACTTTGCTAAGTTCAGTTCAGCTACCTGCAAATATGAAAATAGTTTATTCTTAATATTATTGGACCAATCCTCCGAAGAATACAAATGTGTAGAAACTTTTTCTATTGTGCAAAAGTTATATTTTATAAAATGAATTGATGAGAATTCTATGGCAGAAATAGGAACCCAAAAAACCTATGCTTTGAAGTATTTGCTAACAGTTATATACAATTCAACTGTATAGACTGTAGGGGATTTTGTCCCATGAATACCACTTCTGCCATAAAGATGAAATTGATAGAAGAGGGAAATATTTCATCCTCCTCCCTCCACCCTGATCTGCTCCCCACCAGAGTCCCACTTTCAGCAATACTGTCAAGTCTCACTTTTAAAAATTATGGATATTATACATTGAAAGGTGGAAGATTCCATTCACATCATGCCTAAACCAAGGGGTTTCTTTATGGTTATCTTTGCCAATATAGTAACGGAGAAGGTCAGAGGTCATTGTTGGTTGCAATTTTATTCTCATTGACCTATTTTGGTCATTTAAGGTGTATTAAAGACTGACTGAATTATGGGGTTAAAATTCGACTTTTCCTTTCTTGTAGTATGCTCTTTGAAATATTTCTTCCAAATTTGTGATCAGCTTCTCGTTAAATCTATTTTTTTTTCTATGAAACAGGTCGCAATGAATGTTTACTTGGCATAATTCTATTTCATGTCCCCTTTTCTAATTAACTTAATAGGGGACTCGTTTCTTTATTTCCTATGGGCTAAGGGGATAAAGTTAGGAAAATGATTTGATAATAATATTTCAAGTCGGTTCCAATAATTCTTTTTCAAAATATTGTAAAAGAAACTTTAAGATTATTATTTCAACGTGACAATCTAAATGGGACATTATACAGCCTTATATAATATTTTATTAAAAACTGTTTTTGAACACATTTCAAGAAAATTTAGAGGGAAAACAAAATTCAAATTAAAGGGACCAAAAAGAAACTTGTGAAGGGAAGAAAATTATTAAAGAGAATTGCGGTGATTTTGATAGAAAGTTGACTATGACACTTGGACATACCCCTGTGAAAACAACTCTAAGTGGCCTAGTTTGATGGGTAAAAACTTGATTTCTACTGATTATCATGTAGAATGCCTTTAGGATCATGTTCATTGCTCATTAGTAAGCACATTTACCAAGTTACAGCCTCCCATGATCATTTTTGACCAATTTTTGAAGCACCAAGTTTGAGTCCTCAACACAGGTTTGCATCCTACACATTCTCAGAATTGTCCAAGTAGCCCACTTTGGAGGCTTACATTTCATGACGAAGTGATTGTCAAGATAAATGGATTCTTCCCCTGTATTGACATCATATTAGTGAACCCCTCCATCCATTTTGAGAGCCCCGTGACTTCATTTGCTATGTTTACCAAGCTCAAACCAAATGCAATTTGTTATGTTTTTCAGTTTGCACAGTGGTAAGTCTTCCGGAGGGCCTACTTTGGGAATCAGTATATTATCATCAGTTGTTTGTCATAGAAAAAGGAGTGGTCCTTGTAATTGTCCTTGTATGGATGTATTACCATGAGCAATTGCAGAGCTTCAGGATTTGATTTGGTATTTTTCGAAGGCCAAATCCAAATGCAGTTTACTGGATTTTGACATCTACATTTTCAAAGAGTTTCAAAGTGGTCATTTTTGACCTTCAATATCATGCACATTTGGAGAAATTTTGAAATTTTCCTTTGCAAACATGTTCATTGTAGCTCAATAGACTCCCATGACAGGTGGCAGCTTCTCAAAGCAGAGTTTGGTATTCTTTTCAAAGCAATGATTTAATGGGTTTCAGAAAGGTTTCCATATGCTCACTTGCAGAACCAATCAAGTGTCCCACTTTGACAATCAATGTCCTGCATCCCAAATTGTTTCATGCAAATCCAATTGGCAACCATGCTCACATATCAAAAGTTAATAAGCCTTTCCATTTTCGTGGTCCTAAGTGGTTTTTTGATCAGTTTTCAGAGCCAGTTTCAGAGGCAACCAGCGTATTTGAATCACAGAACAAAGAAGTTGAAGTTATATTCAGATGACAACCCACTTAGTGTTTTTCGTTCCAGATGCATTCAAAGTTGCATTTAGGCCATTTTGAGGTGAAAAATGTTTCAGAATGAAAACTTTTTAAGCCAGGTCCGCCAGGGACCCAGCATTCACCATGGAGGCACAATGACCATTTAATATGGTTTTAACTTTTAAGATACAAATATTATTTTAAATCATTTTTTTATTCAGCTAATAATATTTTACAGACGAGGATTTTAATGGAACCCCATCCCAAGTGAAGGTAAAAGGGAAAATTTTAATTCTCCTTGGAATTTAAAAGTTACAAATGAAATGCCAAAAAATAAGATTAAAATTTATTTAAATCACTTTTAGAATGATTTTAAAAAATCTTTGAAATGGCATGAAGGTGGGAAAAGGGTAAAACAGATGGTGGGCCCATGCAAGTGAAAGGGAAGGAGAAGGAAATAAATTATAAATTATATATTTCAAAATGGAATGCAGATGATTCAGACCCATAGTCCAAAGTTTGCCAATTAAAAGATAGTGGGCCCTAATTAAATCAGTAAAAGGCATGGCAATAAAATATTTTAAGAAACATATGTAATGTTTGCCTTTGAAGTTTGATGTGTGTCGGGAAATCGCACAATCACTGAGCATCCGAGCATATTCTCTAAAGCCCTGCGATGTTGTGGTGGGCAAGAAAATATTACTAAAGTTTACAATGGTTTGTCCCCACCACGTGGCGTGAGAGTGCACTGTCGCAGAAAAAATTAAATGCCAGAGTAATCCTGCGACCTTGCGATGAGCAAGAAATGTCACCATCAAACATTTGGAGATGTTTTAATTTTTCCTTATGCCAGGTGGCAGCAAAGCACATCATCGCAGCCCAAGAATTAAATGCCAGACAGGGGCTGCGATCTTGCGGTCCAGCATGAAATATAACTGCAAAAACATTAGAAGTAATTTTAATGTTTTTCTGGACAGCTAGGGTTAGGGTTTCACCATGTATTGTTTCTGTTAGTTTTTGCAGGTTGAAAATTTCTGATAGTGTTGACGCCACAGACAATGAATAGAGCCCACCATTTTACAGCAAATTTCACCACTACACAGGGCATGATGAAGTTTTGGTGTTAAAATTATTTAACGGCTGTGCAAACAAGCGTTAGCATTTTGCTCTAAATGAAAGAGGAGTTGCATTCTTCAGCGATGGATTCAAATCGTGGAAGAGGGAGAGTTCACGGTGTTGAAAGAGGCAACATTGTGCTTTGTGCTGAGAGAACGATTGCAGGATGTGCACAAATGATTTTAAACTGGAAATCTTCGAAATCTTTGAATTAATGAAGCAATTTGGAGCACTTCATAATAGGGGGCAACATGTTATTCCAAAAATTGAGACGCTGATTTTTTATGTTTTGATTACCAATGCCAAACCATTTCCTTAAAATGCATCCAAACAGAGACTACAATGACTGCAGCCGCAGGTACACACAAAATAGGGTTTGCAGGAAACTATCAAAGTATTTAAATGGAATGAGATAAAATGATTGCAGGTTACACACTTTATAGCAGCTTTGTAAGAATGGCATTTAAAGGATATTCAACTGAATGTATGTTTAAAGAGACTAAAGGAAATTCTAATATTGTGACATTTGGCACTAATATGTCTGTATATGTTTCTATCACAATAACTCTATGCATGTTCATAGTGTGGGCCCACTTTTTAAGCCGCAATTAGTGCAATATGTTACCATGTGGATCTCTTGAGGTTCTCTTATGGTTGTGGTTTCGTCTCATTGGCGCCCACATGGCATTTTCTTATTGGATTGCACTCAACCCCTTTGGCATATGATTGAAATTGTTGGTTTTTTAAGTTCAAATAGCGCAATCAGCTGCCACTTATAGGTTGATTTCATCTTGATATGCATGGAGACAATGTCATATACAAGTGGAGGTTTCCCACATGATCACATTACTCAATCTTATCACGATTAAAATTAAGGTTTATATCAATCCTCGTCAACTCGCTCTTTCAAAGTTTTGTAACCTTGTGAGGGACCATCAAGGTGACGTGTAGAGGGTTTCTTGTTGCATTAAAGGCAAAGGGTTTTCAAATAAAGTCAACGATATGATAGCCATGGATCTTTCCACCTTGGATAAGATCAACAACTAATATTTAAAATCGAAAAGCAGCTACACATGGACACACTGTTCGCAAAGAGCTTTAATGACAATTTCTACCAATATCCACTAATTTTCTCCAGATTATCGAGTCAATTGCATTTTGTTCACGTTCTCATAAGCCTTACAGAGTGACCTATGCAAAGGAGTTGCAAAATTCAAGTGGTTAAGCGTTTACCAAGATATTTGAGGGTTTCTAAAGGGGAGAACAAGTTCAAAATTCTCGACCCAATTATGCAAATGTTTGTCTAAGAGTTTAATTCCAAGTGGGTAGGGTTATATTTTTGTTTGAAGATCGTAAGAAAGCCTTTAGATCCTTTTTATTTCTTAAAGAGAGAAGGTAAAGAAACCCTAGTTTAGCAAGAAAAGGTCCAAATTCTAGAAAAATGGCAGGACAAACAAGGAAATTGAAGAAAAGGTTAGATGTGGTCATTCTAAGTCAATTACCTATTCATCAAAAGGGGCTAAGCATGCTCAAAGATATGGGGTCCTTTCAAATTTAATGATTGATAGGCAGATGTTGTTAGGGATGCCACTATACCAGCACAAGGTTAGTATTTATTTATATATAGTTTTAAGGAAAGCCAAGCTGTTAGACCCTTATCTAATATCTATAGTTTGGATTTGGGATGGTTGGTGGTTCGCAATGTATTTATTAATATGCATTTGATCAAAGAAATTGCCAAGCAACATAACCCTAATACTAGGGTTGTGCTCAATAATAAGGATTTTAAACTAGTAAGTTTACATAGAAATTACATCTATAACGTATTCCATTTGAGGAAAAATACACATGTTCCTATTGACCTTGGGCGATTCTATAGAGAGTATTTTAGCAATAAAAAACTATAAAGTGGTTGCCCCATCACAAAAGAAAGGGCCAAAATAGGTAGCTTGTGAGGTTCACCTGAGATGTAGAGCCTTTTAATTATGATATGTTTGAAGATTATTTCATCAACACATATTTTGCTTTATGTCAAGTTTTGGCCATGGACAATGACCTTGATGCTAACAACTGCAGATGTACAAACATAGATTTGAACAAAGATTTTGATTGTGCCACTTTCAAAATTGATGGAATTCACAAGGCCTTGATGGCAATCAAGAGTGACACAAGTATTGTGCATTTCAAGTGGTATCCTCTACTTTATCACATTATATTGTACAAATGGATATTTATTGCCAATCCCAGAATGGACTTATATTTGGTATATGCATTGTGATAAATCAAACAATGTAGTCTTTGAGTTCTATGTAAGAGAGGTTCTAGGGAATCTAGGGCAACCTGTTGATTGTAGGGTATCTAATAAGATTAGAAGATTTTGAGGCCAAGAACCAACATCCAAAATTTGAGATAGATCACAACTCAGGCAATTGGTTTTTCCATTCTAATACTACTGCGATTAGAGTATTATGGTTGTAATGTCCCCATTTTCATGAGCAGTAGAGTTTGAGGGATTAGCCTATTATTGTGTCCCTCATAGGCTAATTATTGTGGATAGAGCGTCTTTTGAGGCAGAGGTTTGGTTAATAGAGGTTCTTGTCTTCTCCAAAATTCAGTATGTTCCAGTTTGGTCTTCGCTTGGCTCAGATTGGAGTTCATCTGGGCTCTGTTTTATATACTTACTATTTCTAGTAAGTCAAAGGTTGATCGAGAAAGGCCCTTCCTATTTTTAATAAGGCAGCCATATGGACCAAGGATGCAGTGGTTGACTCTCTGGTTTAGACGGTTCCTCAATATAATGAGTATTTAATGAGATATTAATATTTTAATGGCCTTTCATGATGTTAATTATGTAAGTTATATTATAAAGTTATAAATTGACTTTATAATAAAGTAGGGGCCATGTTGAGGGTAATGAGTAATTAATACTCATTGATTAAAAGTGTGCTTTATTAATGATATATTTTAAAGTCAACTCATTATTATAAAAGCAAATATCAAAATCAATAAAGAGCCTTGCTAACGAAGATTCATGGTGAAATATTAAAAAAGAGTCTTGGAGAGAAATCAAAATTCATTCTACGAATTGTGCATTTGCTTTATTTGTGTGAAGAAGAAATTGAAACAAGGGTTTCAATTTTGAGCTTGAAGAATTGTGAAATTCTTCCAAGTTTTATCAACACTCTAAATTGGTTAAACTTTGAATGAATTGTGCAATTCGAATGGCTTCAGCTAGGAGTCATCATTGAGCTTCAAATTGTTGAATTTGGTGAAGAAATTGATTCAGAAATGGTGAAGTTTATCAATAGATACCAATAATTGTGCCCAACTATAGAGGACATGGGGTTTGGATCAGAAATTGTGCTTCATTGATGGCAGTCGTACCCCTATTCTTTTGCCAGCTCTTAGCCATAGAGTTCCCACGTGTAGTGTATAGAGGGTGGTGTTTGATATCTAGAGTGAAACAATCAGCATTGGGAGTCTCTTTTTCATCCAACATGGATCATATGAAGATAATTGTTACCTATTTTTTGCCTACAGCTCAAAATAGGAGAACCATATTGTTGTACTGAATTTAAAGTTGGCTGGTTATAGAAGAGATTTTGCTCCTGAGTGTATGTACAAGATGTGAAAGAGATGGTGTTTGCCTAAAAAAATCAATGACTCATCTAACACCTACCATTAGATAATGACAGCAACACAGATGCATACTCAGCCACATTCAGGGCAGAGAGGAATCAAAAAGAGAAAGAAGCAGTTGCTTTTGCTAATGTGTTTGCTCCATGTGCAGGTATAGGTTCATTCATTGAAGACTGGAGGACAAAAGTTTAAACTGTCGAAGGGACATGACACCATGTCATGAAACCTTTTAGTTTAGAAGGATATCGGCTTGGAGCAGTTGAAGATAAAGTTATAAACTGTTGAAGGGGCAGTATGTTTTGTAGTAAAACCTTCCGGTTTGGTTCGAGAGGCTAAAATGATCTCAGTTTCATATGATATCAGGGAAAATCAATCATACAGGTAATGCAGTGTTCTTGGTTCAGCAAAAGATCAAAGCAGAGACCGAATCACCTACAAGTACAGTCATAAAAGAAAAGTAAGACTTCATAGAAGGGATTTATCCAACATTAGCCCTACGGAGTTGTCTTCAATATTCTTATATGTGGGCTCTCACTTAACTAGTAACCAAAAGCAAGCGCTTTTGGTTCACTCATGCGCGCAGAGGCATGCACGAGGTGACGTGGACAAACAGCTAGGAGTAATTTGTTGGCCCGCGCTGGCAAATTCGAGGATGATGTGGCAAGACACATGGCGGATCGACGGCGAATTACCAAGCACCAGCAGGTTGTCGCGAGGTCACAGGTCAAGTTGGCAGTTGGCAAAAAGTATTATGGCCTGGCGACAAGAGACAGTTAATTTTAGTCGCAACTTCGCGGGTTGCCAAGGCGATCAGTGGAAAATGATGCGGAGATGCGCTCAGTGTTAGTCGTGAGGTCGCAAGGTTAGCATGCGGTCATGAAATTAGAACGTTGTAGAATGGTTAACAATACCAAATATACAGAAGGATACATTAAGCATTCACAGTTACCATACAACCAGTTACCAATAATTCACTAACTACCAATATCAATGAAAGATACAAAGTACCATACCAGAATACCAGATTGGCGAGGAAGTGTTTATTCTCTTTATTATTACCAGAAAACCAACAACTTATACAATAAACCAAACACAATTATATAGTAGCCGGTTGGTTGGGAAAACCAACGGACGCACCTCCTTGCTCCTAACTACCCTCCTGACAATTCATAATTAAGTCTTAATACAAAATGACTTTATTTCCTACTACATATACCCCCCCCCAAAAAAAATGTCATCTTCCAGACGACTGTACAAAAGGAAAATCAGACTTAAGAGTTGGGTTGTGAAGACATCCCTGGACTCAGAGCTTGCTCTCGAAAGCGTAGGAGATCCCTTTCAGCCGCCTTCTGCTTAGCCCGAACTCCCTGCAGCACTCGTAACGCGTCCATCTTTTTAGCTTCAGCTGCTGCTAACTTCTCTTCTAGTCCAGCTCGCTCTGTCGTCCATTGTGTTTCTCTCGTGGCTTTTTCCTCTTCCCAATCCTTCTTTGTTTGCTTAGTCAGTTCTTTTTCTTCTTGTAGCTGCCAGAATGTCCTCCTGAAGGCCACCTCCATTTCTTGAAGTGTGTTCAAGAGGGGTGGCTGCTCCTGTTCCCGTACTATGATGCTTGGGGCTGCCCATATTTTAGCTACTTCATTTTTTGTGTACCCACTTTTGTAGAATAGGCCCCAATCTGTGTGGCACTCCCCCTTCATGAATATTGCTAAGGATTCTGCAGCCCTGACTGGTACTTCCATGTTTTGATTTTTAGCTTCTTGGATGATGTCCTTCATGGTATGTTCCATCTCTTGCCACTCCTTGAGCAGCCTTGTTGCTTTATCCTCTAATGAGATCCTTTCTGCACCTTGCTCTGTCATGGTGTGCTTTATTCCCATAGTGTGTTCTCCTTCCGTTTCCCTTGGTGGTGGTGAGGGTGGTGGTGGGGAGGGTGGCGATGTCATCCCGACTTCCTCCATTACTTTATCTGCTTCGTCTAATACGGTGTCTTCTTCAACCTCATTCTGTATGTTTCCTTTGTTCTCCATAGCCTGTACCACCAAGGCCACTGGTTGTGCCACTTCTATCCCCTTGGGTGTGTGGACCCTAATCTTGTGCCCTCCTGTTTGCTGCCCCCTTAGGTCTATGACCTTAGTACATGCCTGCTGGTCTGCAGGAATGAGATTCGCTACTCTTGGCAAAATGAGTCTAGTGGCTCCCCATTTAGGGATCCTTTGTCCGCTTCTCTCTTCTTTAGTGCTTGGATTCCCTTTCTCTCCGTGGCTACCTTCCGTACTCGGGATGGTACGGCCTCCTTCTGTACTTGGCATGGTATGGCCTGCTTCCGTACTTGACATGGTACGGTCTTCTTCCTTGCTTGGAATAGTACAGCCTCCTTCCATACTTGGAATGGTCTCTGCATACTCGGGTATACTGCCTGGAAGTGGGCCCTCCCCCTGAGGTAAAAATGTGACATCTCTGGGCGTGCCCTTTAAGTGGCTAAATCTGATTTCCTTGTCTGCTGAGTCTGAGGAGGTATCCTCATCTTCTGAACTATCATTGCCTACCTCATCGCCAACCTCCTCTTGGCTTGATCCTTCACTCTGCACTGGTTGGTGTACCTGTCTCGGTTTCTTTGTCCTCGGTTCTCCTCCTCCTGCCCCCAAAGTATCTAAGTGCAACCAGTATGCCATGGCTGGTTTATATGGTTCCACCCTATTGGCTGGAATCAATCCTCCTCTCTGATCAGCAGCCACCTGCGTACGGACTGCTTCCAAAAATAGTGCTATGGTATGATGAGGCATATAAAATACCTTATGTTTCAATTCCATGAATTCATACAATCTTTCTGAAAGGAACTGTGCCCAATTGTATATTTGTCCCCGGTTCAACCCATCCACTATTGGGAGCATCAAGATGGCTATGTCGGATGTGCGGCTGCCAGCTGTGAGTTTACTCTTCACCAAGTCCACAATGCAACGCCATTCTTCGTTGGCTATAAAAAAATTCTTCAAGCCCCTACTGTTCTGCTTGTTGAGAATGCTTCCCCACTGCTGTTTGGTGAGATCTTTCCTGCACATTAAGTCCAACCATTTCTTTTTCTCTTCGTTTGACATTGGAGTTTTAGTGAGTTCCTGTCCCCGATTAGGTATTACAAATACCTTGCTTATTTCCTTAGCAGAATAGGAAATGGTTACAGTTTGATGAGAATATCGGATTACTGATTTGTGAGCCTGCCTATCATACCCGGCCACCATGGTGCGCAATATTGGCTCAAATTC